>NQII01006899.1:2794-18664 GCA_002778355.1 Clitarchus hookeri | reverse complement strand
TTCTACGTTCGAGAACATAACGGCTACTACAGAAAGCAGGAAGGACGCAAGGAAATTTCACCACGTTGTGTAGCTGATTTCCTTCTCCAACGAAAGGCAGCTCGTGCGGCCTTCACTATGTTCTCTTCCTTCCTCCCACGCAGAGCAAGTGTTGCATACGAGTGGTCCTCTCAGGAAGAGGAGCGATGAAATACGTCACCTGGTACGTTGCACGATGGCGCAACGGGCACACGCAAGTCGTCTCTCAGCTACCCCGTGTCGGCCATGAAACTAGCTTCAAAATGCGGTCAAGTTCTCTAGTTTCTGGTTTCCTCTATAGCCTTTTTTTATATAGTCAATTAAGTAGTGCCTACGAGACGAACTTGTAGAAAAATATATCTGCTCGTAAATGCAGTCATTTTAATTTCAACATTGCCTGGGGAAAGGTTTGTTTGGCAAAAGCATGATCAGGTCTATGTACGTTAAGTACGTTACTCAAATTTTCTTCGTAGGTGAGCTGTGATCATAATTTTATACCATGGCTATATTAATACATCAATATCGGAAAAAAAAAAAAATTATGTGTGTGGTTTGTGAGGGTTTTAGTTGGCCGAAGTAGTTGCAGCTTCTGCATTATGAATTCTTCCGACATCTGGGGTCACGCCAGGTCGTTAATAATAATGGCGTGTGGGGAGTGCACCCAGGGCAAGGCAACACCCTCCGAGTGACGGTCTTTCTAGCTGGGACCCGTAGGTGACCGTTACTCCCGAGCATGACAGAAATGAAACCCTAGAATGGAGCGGCGCTGGAATGCAAGGGCGGGGGAAACGGGAGTACCCCGAGAAAACCCGCCGGCAAGCGGCATCGTCCAGCACGATTCCCACATGCGAAAATCCGCGATCGAACCCGGATCGCCGTGGCGGGAGGCGAGCGCCCTGGCCAGGTCGTTAAGAAGTAGCATGCGACTTGCACTAGGTATACTTGTATTCCTCGCTAATTTGATCTGTGACAGTAGGACATCATTACACGCGATGAAAGCCAACGGAACGACCTGTGGGCGCCACGTGGTATTTAGGCTGTTCGGAGACTGGTAGACATGTGTAATACTACTTGAAAATCGAATGTATGAATGTTAATTTTTGCAAAATATCAGAAACGACGTAGACTTAAATTACGATCCTCCGGACAATGTTTAGTGCTATCAATATTTTCAACGTACGGAAAAACTGTGTTAATATCTTGAACGAGTGTACCAGTTCGGTTTTATTCTGTGTCCAGTCTCCACCCGCTGCGCCCTGCACCGATAACAAGGAGAAGAGAAGTGCTGGCAGAGGTGGACTATAGAGTATCAACCTGTTACTTCGTTTCTGTTACCCATTTGTGTCAGGTACTGTAAACGAGTACACTGCTTAACTATCAGATAAATTTAGCATCGCTTTAACATTCGCCAGTGTGTTGCGTCTCCCGTTCCGTGTAACACTGATACCATTTTGATTTTAAGTATATTTATAAATTTAAAATGTGCGGTTAAGTTAGAATCCAATCTCTTGGTTTATATTTGGCGACTGCACAGTTACGTGTTAAAGAAGAAAGATGATTATTTACATATAATAATTCTAATGATTTTTTTGTTCTTTNAAGTTAGAATCCAATCTCTTGGTTTATATTTGGCGACTGCACAGTTACGTGTTAAAGAAGAAAGATGATTATTTACATATAATAATTCTAATGATTTTTTTGTTCTTTTTTTATACAAATTTTATTATACTATATTTTACTGTAAGTGATACCAGAAAGTATATCAGATACAATTTTGAAATAGCTTAAACGAGCCATCTCTAAGTAGTGTTGTGATGTGGTGAATAGCAGGATCTGTTGGGAAATCGATTAGGTGGTGTTGGGTTGGTAAGGGTGTGAGGAAGAATGCGAGGTGTGGTTTCCTGGAAGGATCGCTTGGGCAGCAGGCGACTGCTAGACGTTCAAGGCAGCTTCTGGCTGGCATCGTGTCTGCATTTGCCGCCGACCTGCCTTTCCACCTGTACCTAGACTACAGCTCCTGTCACACTGTCAAATCCTCTCCTTCAAATGTACACTACTAAGCAAAAGTTTTTTTACCGCCTGTAATTGATTGCACACGAAGAATGCGATGGAGTACAATATTTTGGGCAGCTTTTAAATGAGAAGTCTAATTGTCATCTTGGATTTATGTAATTTCGTCCATTACTTAATTTTCGTAGCCAATATCTAAAAACCAAACTAGTCAAGGAATAGGGAACATCTTAAACCGGTTTCCTTTTATACTGTTATACTTCCACGTAATTTCCTGACAAATGTTTTATATAATGCATGCTTTCTTTGTTTCACTTCCATAATCTAGCAATTTTTTAGAAATGTTCGTCCATACACCCTAAAATTCGTATAGCAGTTAACGTGTACTCTAGCATTGCATTGACAAGCGTATCAGATGATAAATTACAGCATGTAGATAAACAACTCTGCTGCTACTTGATCCATCAGCTGAAAATGGAAGGATACTTACGGAAAAAGCAGACGTTGGCGTACTGGAGTTCAACATACGGGAGAACCACGGGCAAAATACGACAGCAAATACTACTCCAAGACTACATTTCTGGTTTTTATTTGGTACAGGAAAGCTCTTTAACCTGAGACATACCTCAAATATCAATGTAGATTCAAGAGGCGGCGTGAGCACTGAACAAAATTGTTGCAGTTGACACAGCTGGAAAACGATCACAGTAACCAGACTGTGTTGGAATGGCACCAAAATTTATACTATTTAATTATGCATTCCACTTTTTACATAAAATAATTAATTGCTGGACGTAAATTATCATTTTGTCATTAAGTACTGGAAATATCCATTAACGCATTAAAAAAATAGTGTTTTCATACTATTATTTTCACTAGCAACACCACCTGAAATGATATCCCTGAAAAAACAGTCTGAGCCACTTAAAACACTTAAGTTTACATGGCCAACTGTAGCGCTACTTGTGTGAGGAATTTAGTGGACATAGATTGACTGGTTCCCGAGATATGGCATTAAAAAATAATTTTCTTACTTGGTGCATTTCTACAAAATTGCATTTTTTTTTTTTTTTTTTTTTTTTGCTTTCTATACGATGCTTATAATACATATTGTCAACCTACAAAAATTGGTTGAATTTGGTTAAATTTTTTAATATGTATCTAAATTATTTATTAAACCACCAATTTGAATATCGTTGTCTGACACACTTTAATCATGTAAGTTTACATGGCCAGCTGTAGAACTAATGGTTTGCACAATTTGGTTTAAATTAGCTGACTTGTTCTGGAACTATGGTAAAATGTACAATTTTCTCACCTTCCACTATTTTGCAAAAAGTTTGGCAAAACAGGATCTCTGTATGCATTATTGATGCTTCTGATAAACACTGTTAGTGTACAAAATTTGCTCGAATTTGGTTTAATTGTTTAATAGATGTAACTTATATACATAGATTATTTACACTAACACCATAAAAACTGACAGCCACACCTTAAACATGTAGTTTTCATATTATACTGTAGCAGTACATGTATGTAACGTTTGGGGAGAATATNTGACAGCCACACCTTAAACATGTAGTTTTCATATTATACTGTAGCAGTACATGTATGTAACGTTTGGGGAGAATATTTTGATTGGTCTTCGAGATATGTCATAAAACCTCCATAGTATTCAATATAAGGCATAAAGGTTATGATTTAGAATATTCTATGATTATCATAGATACTGCCAGTATACAAAGTAATGTTAAAATCGANGGCATAAAGGTTATGATTTAGAATATTCTATGATTATCATAGATACTGCCAGTATACAAAGTAATGTTAAAATCGACTACATAGTTTTCTAGATAAAGCATACTAATTTAATATATTTTTAGTAGCCACTATTCTGAAAATAAGTGTCTGCTACACTTAAAATGTATAAATTAATATGATCTAACACAGTATGACTTCTTCGCCAAATTTGGTAAAAATAAGTTGATTTTTTACGAAGATATTACAAAAACGTTTTTTTTTTCATGTAATGATACCTTAAAAAGTGACGGATAAATGAGGCTCTGTATACACATATTTGATGGTTGTATATATACTGCCAGCATACAAATTTATGTAAAAAAAATTTCTAAATAAAATATTTATAAAGCAGCTATTTTGAAAATAAGTTCTTGGCCTATTTAAAATATGCCAGTTTACACCATGTGAAGAAAAACTATTTATTTTCCCAATTTGGTAGGAATCGGTCAATTATTTCCCAAGATATGACATAATTAATTTTTTCGTGTGGCGCTGTCTTACAAACTGGAGGACAAAATTGCTACGTGTTTTCACACATAATTTCTGTAATAAATACTTTCAGCATACAAAATTTGACTCATACTGACATAACGGTATGGGAGAAATATCAAACAATCCTAAAATATTTCTAAGTCCGCCATTTGGAAATATGTGCCTAATAAAATGAAATCGCATATGTTTACATCGCGTACGATTGTATTACTTGCTTACGAAAATTGGCGAAAATCTATTGAGCAGTTTTCGTGGTATAACATCAAATATATATATTTTGTCATATGGTGCTTGCTATCTTTCAAAATTTGGGGCACAGCAACAACATATATTTCAAAATTCACCGCTTACATGACGTATTGTTATTATACAAAATTTGATTTAAATCGGTTGAATGGTTCCCGGGATATCACTAAAATGTTTAAATTGCTGCCATTTTGAAAGTTAGTGCCCGGCGTGGTTGATAACTACAAAAGTCAGATGTCCTTACTAAGTTTTATATGTTTACCGAATTTAGTGAAATTCGGTTCAAGCTTTCAAAAATTGAAAACGGGGAACACGCACGTCATAGACACACAGACAACGCAGCACACACACACACACACAGACACGCATATAGGTATGTAAATGATTTCATCAGTCTTTTTTTTTCCTTCGGAGAGTAGGCTAAAAAAAAGCATTTCACGCCACGCCAGGTGGACGGAGATTTGCTGATATGACTGACAGCAGTGAAATTAAATGTAATGTTTTTGAAAACTGACGATTTCCAGCTGACATTGTGTAAATTATTTTCCCCATGAAATAGGTCACTTATTTCAACAAATTTAGTTCAGTTCTACTGTGTAAAATAAAGCTGATATTTAATAAAGTGTTTCTATCAAGGCACGATATGGTGTGTTTGTTCACAAATTTCCGAAGGAAAAAGTGATTTAGAAATGCTGGTAAGAAGATAATGTGAAGGATAATAAAAAAGAAGGAAATTCTAGGGTAGATAATATTATTAATAAAATAAAATTTAATTTTAATGAACTAACAAAAAGTTTTGAAATATGTCGATAGCAAACAAGTAAATGAAAGTGAGAAAAATATTGGTTGGCCTACTGTCCGAGCCGATTAAAAAGTGATTTCATTAAAGTAGTGGAAAACGTAATACAAACATGAATATGGTCAACATAATCTGCACGCCCAAAAACGTATTTCTCAGATATATCTATAATCACCGAGCTGCATATGCATCTGGCAACGAAACATGTATTTTTAATATGGCGTGATGAATACAGACGTAAGTACAATCAGTGAAGAACCATGTGAGTTTCATTTTCACTTTGCTAAACAATGTCTTCTATAAAATCCGATCGAAATATGCAACAGATAATCGTATCAAATCCCCGAAATAAATCATTAGCTCATGCAATTCAAATACAGTCTCAAACATTGCTGTTTCTTGGCCAAAATACAGGGTGATTCTAAAATCATGGGACAAACATTGAGGGGTGGTAGAGTTCACTAAAACAAACAATTATTGTATAGGATTATATGGGCGGAAGTGACGCGTTAAGTCACAAACACAAAAAAAAAAAAAACACATGAACGGAAACATAAAATGTTCATTAGTAGCATACTTAACGAGTGATTCCGTACAGACAATGTTAAAACAGTTGTTGGAAATGCATTCACCAACAGTCATGCATGCTTGGCGACCTCTACATATGGCGTGATTGGCTGACAATGGTGGCGTGCGTGAAATACCCGGCGTATTTGAATCTGTTCACCAATCACTCCACCGACGCTACCAAGCTTGCATTACTGTCGGTGGTAGTAATTTTGAGCTATTATTATAAACATTGCTGTAAAAAAGGCATTTAGCGGCGACATTGTAAATAAACAATGTGTTGCATTTCATGTGTTATTTTTGTGTTTGTGCCTCAACGCGTCACTACCGCCCATATATTCCTATACAATAATTGTTTGTTTTAGTGAGCTCTACCACCCCTCAATGTTTGTCCCGTGATTTTAGAAACACCCTGCATATCTGCAAACATACACAACATTCATGTTTGACTGGAACATTCAGCGTACTTGACATCTCGTTACACCCTCTATAACTGCTATTCTCGACGATAGAGTGCNATTATATGGGCGGAAGTGACGCGTTAAGTCACAAACACAAAAAAAAAAAACACATGAACGGAAACATAAAATGTTCATTAGTAGCATACTTAACGAGTGATTCCGTACAGACAATGTTAAAACAGTTGTTGGAAATGCATTCACCAACAGTCATGCATGCTTGGCGACCTCTACATACGACATTGATGCGCGTGTCACTTTTAAACGAAATTTATTTCTAATTTTGAAAACCGCCAATCATAAAACGTGTTCGTTAGCAAACAACAATCGGAAAAAATGACGTACGTTGTGATTTGGTGTTATGAACTGACTTAAATGATACGCCCTAAGGAAAAATTTGTAAATACATTTTTTTGCTAGTGTCGTATATGAAACGATACTTTTTTAACGCACCAAGATTATTTTAATACTAAACAGAAATACTAAATATTTAGATTGAAATGTTTAATGCTTGTGTCAAACATGTCATTTATTTGACATGTTCTCCTGTATTTGCTTCTGCTGCATGCCACTAACAAACCCATCTGGCCTACAGCTGATTAAAAAAAATTACGATGTCATTAACTATTCCTGTTCGAATCATAATGAAATTACATAGCTGCCGAACCGCATGAGCCAACTGTACGCCCCCTGGTCGTAAATCAATGACCTTCGTTCGTAGGACCACGCTCGAATTCACAGTTTTTTATTAAAGAAACGGTTTCGTGACCTGATGAACATGCACAAATAATGATACATTTTGGTAATTTAACATTTTGTCTCAGCGTCCAACGTAACACACAAGTATCTTCGGAATAATGAATTCCTTCCTCAAGCCCCTGCCATATTGGCTTAACCTACAGATATACTAGAAATTGCACAATTAACAAACTTCCAAAAAAAATTGTGGTTATTGAATAAATTGATATTTTAAATAGCTAGGACTGATTGTACTTTGTTTACTTTAGTTGTAATTCTTGTTTTATGGCAAATTACTAAGACCTTAACGATATTTTTCGTATATAGTAAAATTCGTAGCATTTCAGTGCTGATTATATTTTTTAAAATTATTATATTTACTTTCAAGCATCTAATTTTCTCAAGTATATTTTCTAGTAACTACAATTACGATGTGTTGCTACGAGTGCAGAGAGCATCCGAACTAAAACCTATCAAATCGCAAAACAGAAAACACATGCTGTTCACGGAGAACTGACCTCTTTGGAAGTCCTGCTTAAGCTCTACTTGTGTGCATTTTGTGTATTCTTTCAATATATGCACAATTAATATTGGCACGGGCCTAATAATTTTATTCATCCGTAGGTCACATGCAACTGTATAATAATTTAAAAGTAAATATTTAAATAATTTTGTTAATTTTCCCACTTACAGCCATTAAAAGCAGAAAGGTAAATAAATAATTTCAGTATTATAAAATGTTTACGTAACACTTTGTACTTTACGGTAGGCACTCGACTACTTTACCTCGGTCGTTACCAACTTGACTGGGTGCAACCCAGCCAGTGTGGCCGTTAAAGTACTATGCGGGTAGGAGCAGTGACATTTTTCAAAGGTTGATTTCGAAAGTGCACAGTTGACATTGAATATCCTATAACGAGCACAGGCCGGGTTCCCTTGAGGGCTGCTCTGGCGCCAGTATTCTCGCTTAGTTCCGAGGGCGCTCCTCTAACTGCCCGACAACTACCTGCGGTTCCTGGAACTCGGCCTGCCTTGCCCACCTCCCCGACACCGTAACTGCTCAGTGAGGAGCAACAAAAAGTCTGCAGCAGTAAATCTTTTAAACGAAGGCACCTCCCGCTGTTCAGGGAGGGCACCTGTCCAGCCGAGATGGAAGGCTCTCACCTCGACCAACTCCACTTCAGCTGCATTCCGCCCCCTTCCCCTCGGGCTTAGTCACGTTTCTGCCATTTTTGTGCCTGCTCGTCTATGTCGCATTTACCTAAGCGTGAATGATCAGACATCTTTTCCGCGACTTTCAACTAGTCTTTGTTTGACCGTATTCCCATTTGCACTTTTTTTGTTGTTGTTAAAATGACTATCTGACCTGATTTTGTTTGCAAAATTTGTAAAGTATTGTCATAACGTTAATTTTATATTTAACTTCTTTGATGCCGACAAATGAGGAAATACATATTAATCACCGCCACATTTGTTTGGCCGACGCAAGTCATTTATCAAGCAAATGTGTATTCCAATAGTTAAAAATATTTCATAAAATTACTCGCCGAAATATTGATCAAATATTTTAAACTAAACAATACTTAGGTAACAATTTTCCGTTATATTTATTTTATTCTTTACGTTAAACAGATATTGTGCTCTATGCATATTTTTATTTGGAAATATGTTGAAGTTGTGGATTTTCTAATATCAACTTTTAGCTGTAATGTACGAATTTGTTTTTACTGTGTGATAAATAGCAGCACATGCCCCCTTCCCGTGAAAACTGCAACACCCCCAGCTCTTTGTCCAGGCAGTGCCAAATAGCATACATTATCTAATTACGTACACATTCACATATACTCTTTTTAATTACATTTTTGAAAATATGAAGTGGTTTTAGTATAACGGAAATACTTGAAAATTTTATATCGATGATTTCAATAGCGATTTTTCAATTGATTTTCCATGCAAAACCCCAAATCAATTTTAAAAGCTCAAAAAGAAGACCACTCAATTTTTTGTACAGTAAGGTATAATGGTAAGGTAACCTATTTCATTTACCCAATTTTCTAACAGTTATACCTTGGTTATTATAGAAATTGCCATAATACGGATAAAGAAGTTAAGTGAACGTTGTTATTAAAGTTGCGTGTCTCGGTTGCCATAAATAAAGGACGAAGATAAATAATTACATAGTCCGTGCCTTCACTGCTGCCGTAATGGCCGCTCACTAACGTGTCATTTGCGTGGAAGACTGAGCTTCGTTCCCTGAATGAACTGGGCTTATCACACCACGACATGACGTGACACAAGAAGCAGGATACTGAACCCGCTCGCCAAGTTTACTTCTCTACACGTCACTCATGCTATATATATCTCTCGCAACATTCTCGTCCCTTGGCAGCGTATCGCCAGACGCGATTAGTCTTCTGCACGAGACGCATCGACGCGCTCACGCGCGGCAGACCGTGTCGCATGTCTTCGTATTCGCGAATAATTATTACGGTATTCAAATTTTTCGTCAATAAACGGAAATGTTTACAAGTAACATTGAGTTAAATAATGGTAACACAGCACATGATAAAATAAATTCCTCTCTCGGTATTCCTCCTAGTTATGGGTGTTCCGTAAAGGAAAACAAATAACGAGCAACAGGAAGCGTTCTGCGGCGCTGTAACCTGAAGAAAACTTCCTTTCTATAGCAGTTAGGATATTTAGTGCCAGCGAGTAGTCACGTCTTTCCAGGGACGGAAGTATTAATTGAATATATGAGAAAATTTAGTTATCTTATTTATTCAAAACCCCCAAAAAATATATACCTACTGCTACTTCTTTCATACAGCTCACAGGATAAGACAATCCTTTCTGTATAATACTACCATGCAGTAATCTACACGTTATTACATTAATAAATGAAATAATGAAACTACCGTTATCAAAGAACAATATACAGAAGAGTGCCCCAGCCGTAGTAGTATGTGGTAGTAGTTTCCGGTACGGCGGCCAGGTGGGCAAAGATACGTCATATATTAGAAAGCAGCTCGAGCACACTCCGCGGTCTGCACGGTTACCCAGGCCGATGTCTTCACCCTGCCAACGGCTACTTTAGCAAGGTGTGATCACAAGAGGTGTTAATAAAGCAAACTGCGTCGTCTAGGCTGCATTTCAGAGCAATGTGGAAAAGTTTTTTTTAAACGGATTGTTTTAAATCGTGACCAGGGAGAAGGGACACCCTGCAGTGTCTGGAGAGGAAGGAACTCCACTTATCGAGCTGCCCACCTCCTCATCGCTGAGCGAATTGTTCCCTCACTTGTCAGACATCTCGAGCAAAATGATGCCAGTTGACAACTGCATCTGTAGATAAGTGCTCGGCCATATTTCCCCATCTTCCACGATAAACGTTTTATTAAGAAACCAGCATGACTAACGCTAGTAATAATTCCCAGCGTTGTGCTTTTGTCGGTAATGTACGACTTCGACAGCAATGTGTCGTGGCTTTAAACAAAGTCAAGCCAGTTTACCAAAACTTTATTTTATTTGCGACAAAAATCTTTCTCTTTATTTTGAGGTTATTTCGTAACTTGTATCTCTTCACTGTAAAAAACAGCCTCGAATGAGCTGGCCTCTTACATCTTCTAAATAATATCTTCGTGGTTCATTATGTCATATGTTTACTATTTTGAAAAGCTTCCGTTCTCCAATTTTCCTTGTAACTTTAGGCAAATACGCTCTTATGCCTAGATATCCTGACGTAGTGCTCAACCTCCGCCTTTGGCATGAATGTGTCCAAGTTTTTTCATTTTAGAAAACTGAGTAAAGCAGCGAATCGTCTTTAACATCGACAGGTTTCATTCCAGTGATGCGGTGCCTTCTGCTATTGTATTCACATACTATCCGAGGCAAAATAACATACGTCGGATGATCTGTGCTTTATATGCGTTATTGGCTGACATTTTATATTTGAAATACCCACTAGTAAGTGTTAGAAGTCGTTTATACTGCTTTAATGCTTTGCGATAATATGTACTTGGCTCTGGTTTAAACAACTGGTAAAGCCCAGGTGTTGTACGAATGTTCACATTACCAATTTGTATAGAATCATCAGGAAGAAAAAAACATTTCTTATTTCCCAAAAACCATTTTTTATTGCATCGATACACACCATATGCCGTATCATTAAAATTAGACGAGAAGGAGTCCATATATTTGTTGATCATCCTTTTGCTATACTTTCTTGTAGATTTGCTGCACTTTGTTCGTGATGGTACTTTGTTTTTTGCACTGTATCATTTGCAGACCCAGACCTTTCTTGATTTCTGTTTTCAGGATCTTGGATACAGTCCAAGCATCGCCATGTTCCCCTAACTTTGACTGCGGTGATTTCACGATTTTCTTCGCCCTTGTGGCTAGGATTTTGTCAGTGGTGTGTCTGTCTTCCAGTTGAATACTGGCTGCATATTCTATGTAGTTCTCCGTGTAGGCTTCGTCCAATGTGTTCATACCAAGGTCGCATATGGTCTGCTCATCAATGCCTTTTTACATGCCCAAACAGACAAATGCAGGTCATCGTCGTCTCCTTCCATTTGATTATCTACTACATCCTTGTGTTCCGTCTTTCATTTTACAGGCAATGTCGTACGTCTCAAATTATCCAGACGAGATGTGACAGGATAAAATAATTCTACATTCTCCATATTTAGCTTCAGTCTCGCTCTCGATGCTTTGTACACATGCTTTGAATCACACAGTGTAATGCCGCTGAGACATCCGACATTGTACTCATTACAAACACACTGTGCAGCAAGTTTATATAATTTTTTTTAGATGTCGGAGGTTTAGAGTTTAGTACAGCAGATCTCCGTATTGCAGGCACGACTAGTGCAGGCTCTCGGTTCGATTTTAACTGCAGGTCTTCTGCAGATGGAAAATGCTCCGCTGGATTCTCGAATTTAGCAAACATATAACTTCTTCCCAAAATGCCTCATCACGTGTACTGTTCTTTAACACAGCTTCGAGTTTCTTTCCAGTTAGCTGGTGTTTGACAATATCTTTAAGTTGCTTGGGTACATTGCCGATTTTAGCTTTAGCACTGTTCAAGACAGTCATAATTTCTTTCCTTAATTTTTTCACTTCCTGTGATATGTTATCTAATGACTTCTTGAGCATAGTTAAAATGGTCGACTTTTGCGAATATACATATTACTCATTAGCTGCATCTTCAGCATGTTTTGGATCACCTTCATTTTGATGCAGTTTCTCATAATAGTTGCAGTGCCCATCTGCCGTTGTGTGACATGTTTCCGCTATGTTTTGTCCCGCCTCCATGACTAAATTAGGATAAAATTCACTATTACAAACTGATTGAAACCACGTCTGTACCAATTATTATATATAGGAAAGTTTTTAACTATAACGAGAAATTCGCGCAGCTCTCTCTAACTTGCACACACATCTTTTAATTGATCAAAAGTCACATCTGTGTTTACATGATGGGAATAAACATTATGTAAATTTCGATTTTCCTTATGGAACAACACCAGAAAATTTATAAATTGTCGCGAAATAACGGTTTGGGTACATGGGAATAAGTTTTTCAAAACTAAAATGAATCCGTTTCCGCATGTCTACCATACAAAAATATTGTACGATTTTCTGCTTGTCACATGCAACATCATAAAAAATAATTACAGAATTCATCCCAGCTTCATTTTGTGGTAAGACTTTGTCATCATCGCAGTATGGAAAACAACCTAGCCCGTTCCCAGCCTGTACTATGTATGCCAGGTGGCGGTAGTTTGGTTGCTCTAGGGATTTCGAGTATGAGTACACATTTTCAAAACGTTCACCATTCAGTTCCTCGGACAAACTTAACGTCACACATGTCTTCTATGTCGCGATTCGCTAGCGATACCGGCCTCCCCCTGGGTAACTCGCACAAGAAAGTGAATGTCTTGCTTAACTGCTAGTTTTATATCATTCATTGAGTGCGAATATTGCTGTGGTTTTGTTTGTGGTTGCAAATATTGTGGTTATGGTTTTAGTTGTGGCTGTGGTTGCAGATATTGTGGTTGTGGTTTTAGATGTGGTTGTGGTTGTGGTTGCAGTTGTAGTTGTGGTTGCATTTGTAAAGAACCAATACTGCCAATTTTATATTGTCTCATGAAACTATCACTCCAAGTAAACATATGATGGGAGAGTTTGCATTGAAACTTCATACTTGAAGTTTTCATACTGCAGGTAGTTACTTCATGCCTGCTTATACTGCTCAAAACTGTAAAAAAAACTTTATCACAGAAGCGGTATTGCAGAAGCATCACTTCCTACGAGTTAACACACTTCATCCTGACAGAGAAAATGTTCACTCTTTCGCGACCTTTATCAGGCTGATTGAAAATGAATACAAGAGATTGCTTATATGTAATGTGAGAGTAGCTGCTGAGGGAGCATGTCACAAGCTATGTTTACTCTTTTGCATTCTGTGCAAGACCAAGTCGAATAAAGGATATAAATAAGAACATCCCTACATAAATTTTGGTTGAGTATTGTGTTGTGATGCCTCTTAGAGGTAAGATTGGGCGCGGACTGATGAATACGCTTGTAAAGATTTTGACGTGCGTACTACACTTACCAGACTACAATTACTGTGGATTGGTAACGAAGCTAAATACACGCTTTACCAGATGCGACCATGGTATGAACGCATTGGACGAAGCCTACACGGAGAACTACATAGAATATGCAGCCAGTATTCAACTGGAAGACAGACACACCACTGACAAAATCCTAGCCACAAGGGCGAAGAAAATCGTGAAATCACCGCAGTCAAAGTTAGGGGAACATGGCGATGCTTGGACTGTATCCAAGATCCTGAAAACAGAAATCAAGAAAGGTCTGGGTCTGCAAATGATACAGTGCAAAAAACAAAGTACCATCACGAACAAAGTGCAGCAAATCTACAAGAAAGCATAGCAAAAGTAAGACACTGAGAACAACTACAAAGACTGTTGGCAGCCTCCTGCCTTTAGTCCTCCCAGCTCTATGTGCTCTCTATGGTCTAATTGGTGGCGCAAGCAGTACAGCCAGGGCAGTGAGCACTGCCAAACACCAACAAAAACAGCTGGAAGAAGCTGTTCGTCACAAATACATGCTGAAGACCATATCCAGTGCCTCAAAAACCTGGGCCTAATCCATTCAGTAATTTTGGCTACGAGAAATTGGTTACGCATTAGTGAAAGATAATTTTTTTTATGGTGATAGCTATGCCGACATATCTGGTCTGGTCAAGCTCAATCCCATTTAATTCATAGGAAATTCTATTTATAATATACACCAAGTCACTTCGAACAATCTTCGTAGTTTTAGGAACGACATCTACTACCTTCGTAATCGTGCCTCTGAACCTCAAGTACGAATTGACTAGTGCTGTATAAATGTCTTGTTTTGTACCGGGATCCGTACCTCTGAGGATAGCAAGTATTTTCCTAGAATATATGACGAGTAAGAATGCATCTCTGTGTTGGTAATTGCATTGTTGTAACTAACGGCTTTCTTAATGTTGAGCTTTTTGGGATTCATCTTGCCGACATTGATACCGAGACTTTTCATGTAGTGAACATCGCAGCTTCCACATTTACAGACAGTGTGAATTCATATAGTTTACAAACCTCATATATCTTGTGTTCGAAACCTAACATTGCTGCTGGGGTATCGTGTTGGGTAAATTCGATACTGTGACTACAAATCAATACGCTTTTCTGGTTATTTGGGTTCCGTCGGAGTAAAAATGTAACATCTGGATTCTTGTTTGATTTATGCAGAAATGTCTTCGATCTCATATGAACCCGTGGGCACAGATACATCTTCAACGACCCCACCCTCTTCGCCATCAGCTTTCAGGTAGAAATATTTACAGTTGGAATCATCAATATTTTGCACGATGAAATACGTTTGAAAATAGATCATTTTAATGCTCCTTGCACTGTCCAGCTCTAGAGGTGGGAAATTTATGGCTCGCAGTTCCGAGCTTTTGCCCATAGGACCAACATATTAGATATGACTGATGCATAACAATATTATATGTGCAGGGTTTATATATATGTGAGTAGTGTATAATAGAGCATTCGAACACAGGTTCATGACAGGGACACAGGGACACCANATTCGAACACAGGTTCATGACAGGGAGGAAGGGAGGAGGAATGCAAGAGCAGGAGGTTTTTGAGAAGGAATGCAAGAGCAGGAGGTTTTTGAGAAGGAATGCATCCGCAGGAGGTCGGCCATGTTGGCGGCCATTTTGGCAGCCAGTGTCCGCCATGTTGGCAGCCAGTGTCCGCCATTTTGCTAGCCAGTAAAAATTTTTTTTTCTGTACCGAGCGTGTGGGTTTCCTCCGAGTCTTCCATGACCGCCGCCGCCATTTTGCCAGTCAGTAAAAAATTTATGTAAAAAGTTATGTAAAAAATTTTCCCCTGCGCCGGGGTGGGGTGGCTAGCCAGTGTGTGTCATGGCCGCTGCCAGTGTGCAATGGCCACCATTTTGCTAGCCAGTAAAAAAGTTATGTAAAAAATTTATAAATTTTTTCTGCGCTGCGACGGCTAGCCAGTGTGCGTCATGGCCTCCAGTGCAATGGCCGCCATTTTTTCATACAGTAAAAAAAGTTATGTAAAAAGTTACGCAATTTTTTTTTCGTATGTTGCAGTGTAGCTTGCGCGAGGGCGCGCCCAGCCTCACCCCTCGTGCAGCGATGCGAAACTCCCCTC
>NQII01006898.1:27181-106681 GCA_002778355.1 Clitarchus hookeri | reverse complement strand
TGCGAAATAATCATTATATAAAGGATGCCTGCCTGATATCCACCGTCACGTTACGTGGTTCTCTGCGATGGTAATTATCGCAGTGTTCACAGAAGAGTTTGCAAATATTTATGGATCGGGAATACGGCTTTTATTTATTGCTGCCGAATAAAGAATTACTTTATCTCTGGTGAAGGACTGAGGTGCGATGCTGAGAACTTTTACTTGTGTGAGCGTGGGCTCATTTTCATCCTTGTGCGCAATGAGGCCAAGGCGTTATTGACAAACATGAGGATATGCCTGAACGTAATCGCCATGGTTCAAAACTGATTTGATGCATATTTACAATAATATATTCATGATCTCTGTTATACACACACTGCAGTAAGGTTTTCATATTAGATTTTTTTTCGTAAGTATTCAAAGTGATGTTTTTCCATCGTTCTTGGATTTTTTCGACCACCTCACGCATCTCTTCACCGGCTTTGTTAAAAAAAAAAGTGATTTGAAAAATGCATAAGATGACAAGAACACAGACTACATATTTCCTGAAGACCCAATAAGCACGTTGATAAACTACGACATTTGATTGGCTTGCCCAGTAAGGACATATCTTCAATCATCGGAGAAATTAAAGAAAGAGGTTACATCGAATGAAACCATTGTGTACTATCCATCATTTGCTAACATCAGAGAAATGCAAAGANCTTAAAGAAAGAGGTTACATCGAATGAAACCATTGTGTACTATCCATCATTTGCTAACATCAGAGAAATGCAAAGATTGAATGGATGGAAATAATAGGATAGTAAATTTATGTGGTCTTGGTTGTGCACTTTTAATATCTTGAACCTTGCCTTACTGCTTTTCTGCAAAACTTATTAATTTAGTCATGTATAAAATCCAATGCAAGAGTCTGTTTTAAGTAAAAATTGAGCGAGAAAGTGCGGTAGCGGTAATATTGTTCAATCTGAAGTATAATGTCTTTCTCGGGCTGTTTGAGTCGTCTGAGTTTTGTTTGACAAACAAACGAACTGAGGAAGGAATGTTTTTGAGGAATGAGGAATGTTTTTGAGGAATGAGGATTGTTTTTCAGGAATATTTTTAGGAATGAGAAATGTTTTTGAGGAATTAGGATTGTTTTTGAGAAATGAGTAATGTTTTTGAATAATAAGAAGAGTTTTTGAAGAATGAAAGGGCGAAAATCTGGGAGTGACTTTGCCGGGAATCGAACTTGTCTGATCGTTTTGGGGGAAAAAGGCCGAGTGAATAATGGGCTGGTGTTGAGGTGAACGTGCTGTGCGAAATCGTGTGAACAAAGGAAAGTATGCTGTGCGCGTACTCGTGATGGGAAATGAGAGCTCTAGCCGCTGCGTTGCCGCGGCCCCTCTCTTATGCGACATCGTGGAAGAGGTCATCGTAGAAAAATAGGTCTGGGGTGATTGGCCCAAATATTCATAATTTCGCAAATTTCATATGGTCTTCTGACCTAAGTAATTTGTCCTGCAGTCTGATATATTATTTTTAAATTCTGATACTGTAAAAAAACCTTATGTGCGTAAATATGAGTTTGTTTGAAATTTTTTCGCGAATTTATTGCTTATTTGTTTGCGTAATGTGAGATTTTATATATTCGTGTCATCACGAGGGGCTGATAGAGCGCAAATATGTTAGCAAGCATCAGAACTCTTCCTGGGCATTATCGAGGTGCACAAAGTTTGTCGCAAAAATGAACATCGATAATAATCGAGTTAGCACTCGCTTCTGGCCTTTCGAAAATTTATCGTTCGTATGTGTATGATACACTGGTATGGCTGGGCTGAAATATTGCCAACATGCGTATTTATCTCTGCAGGTAAATAAAGAACTGGGGACTTTTTTAGAATCGGTACTCAGCTCTGTTATGTCGCGTACTGTGTATTTGTAAGAAAATAATATAAGGGGACTGGGATTTAATTTTTTTTTAAACGGCCAGATCCTTGGTGTGTAAACATAGACGTTTTTCCTCTGAAGGTGCAAAGATTAATACAACTTAAAATACTAAGCTTTTTTTTTCACCCTTGAATATCGTGACGATTCGGAAATATAAATATGTAGCACGCTTCGGGCCATGAAGCCATGACTCTTAAGTTCGTTAGTAGGACAATTTACCCCTATTTCTTTAATGGGCTGCCGTTTTTAATATATTTAAATATTATATATATAATACCTAAATATAATAGGTGCAATAATGTCTTAGGTTTTTCCGTTGGAACAAGGGTTAAAATTTTTATTCATGAAAGGAGGTTTACATTCGTATTTGCGGAAGTGAGCGGATCGAATATTGTGTTAGAGATTTTTCCCCCCATACGGTTTAACACTAATTCATCACTGTGTATGTAGGCGTGAAAATATTTTTAGGTATATGCATCAGCGGATGAAAGGACTCGTTCGTTGGGTTATGAAGAGAATAATAATTACCTGATTCGGTATTTATTCCTAGCGGTATCAGACTGGCTGTATACAACGAATCGGCTGCAAAATGGTGGCTTTAAAAACTAGAAAAATGCAAAAATAGTATCTCTGTATGCCTGAAAAATGAAAGGAATTGCTGATTCCAAATTAATATTTGTACTCAATATAGTAATTTTTAAAATAATAATACGTACATATTTTCTTTCATTGCATGTTGCAATTTTTCTTTGTTTTTTCGTCCTCGAAACGAGGATGGCTCGTGATTCTGAAAGCCCGATGTTGTGGATTCGATGCGAGAGAAAATAGCGCAACCCCCTTCCTCTTATAATGAACAGATTTAAATATGTTTTTTTCGTGACTATCTATTCGATTCTCGTAAAATAGTAGTGTGAGCTTACATTTTCTAAGGGATGTGCAAACTAAAATAATAATAAAAGCAAATTTTATACTATTTTGAGACGGAGCGAATTGCTAGGGCAAACGGGAACAAGTTAGGACTCGGCCAAGAAACCATGCCGACATTCGCCTGGAGTGATTTTCAAAAACGAAATTCGGGCCGGACGAGTCGAGAATTGAACCCGGGTCTCCCAGAATATAGGCCTCCCCTCTGGTGTTTACTGTGCGTGCAAATATCTGTGTTTATTATCCTATGAATTAAAGTTGGCTTGTGTGAGAAATAAAACCTGCTGCTGGAGCGACAATCCCTCCCCTTTTTTTTTCTCCTCCAGCACTCCTTCGGTCAGTGCGCTAGGGCAAATTCTAATTCAACACCTGGTGCAGCGCGGCTGTACGTGTGCGCGAGCTCAGATTACGACTGCACGTGTCTCTAGTTTACTTCTGTAGTGGGACTCGTATCCACCACTTCTTTAAGTACGCTTTTGTCTTAATACTTTTTTAATGCATCTATCAGTCTCGCCTGAAAATTGGTATATTTCGGGCTCTTTGTGTGCGCGTGTTTGATTTTGTGTTTGACGTATGAGCAAGTGGAGAAGGTATAATTTTTTTCCTATTTATTATTATTACAGCATCACAAAGTAACTTTTGTTTCACAATAATTAATCAAAAATATCACATTTGATTTTTATACAAAAAAAACAATGGTGGAGTTCGAGCCATCATTTATTTACAAAAAACATTTGTACATGTAAATAATTTTCTAGCATTCAAAGGAGATTAAAATAACTCTAAAATCTCATGGCTTCCGTAATGGACTGGCTGCAATATGCTATAATTTTTTTTTGCACATGTGAAGTAATTCCCTATATGTCTCGACGAGGTCTATGGGTGGTAAATGAGAGCTGTATGCGCGTATTTTTGCTGGAATTCCTATTGTGGTATAAATCTGTATTGTGAACTAGCACCTCAGGTATAAAACTGTTTTAGGTGGCGTAATTCAAATAGAGTGAATACTATTGACACCTGCTGGATTAGAGGCCGCACATATACATACACATGTTCGCATGTCACTTTTCATTCTGCTAAAGTCACTTAGCAGTGTGGTGTGACTCTGCCGTGGAGGACGGGGTGTTCTGCCATGGATCAGATATATATCGTAATAGAGCCAGCGCATGCGAATGTATGAAAATACAGTAATTTTGTTTTCCGAAGGTAACAGTTTTTTATGATTTTGTACTTGTGGTGGGTGTACCTTTACGCTAGCGTCTGCTCACGGTGTACAATTTTTTCTCCCGCAAAACTTACTATACGTACATTATTTGCGTGTATAAAGATTTTTATATCCGGAAACGGGGATCTAGAAATATCGCTGTATGTTGATTAACCATATGGATATTTTTTTCCCGCTCCTTAAATTTCCTAACGTACTGATTTTAAACTTGGAAATGTTTTTTAATGATGAGCGTCTATGCCTTTGTGAGGGGAATGCATGGGATCCTTCACTGTGCATATCGCATACCGCAGGGGTAGCGAAGTGATTTTACCTCTATTTTTGGGTTTTTCGAGCCATGCTTACTTTTTGCTGAAGGGGGCAAGCATGTTGTTTAGAGGGGAAGGGGCACTCGGTGATTGATTTTTCGTTAATATTTACCCCAAAACAAGTTCTTTGTATGCTTCCTTCTCGTGATGTATATTTCCAGTATGAGGTTTTACAGTATATTCGATATCGTGCCTTTCGATTCGAATACCTTCATTTCGTTGAATGGGTCAAGTTTGCTAAGCTGCATTCGAGCCATATCTTTAATTTTATTGGTGGTGTGTTTATGTGGAGAGCCAACAGCGATGTTTTCCTAAATTTGAGCTAAACATGTGTAAAAGCCCTTCGAATACGTGCTCTCCTTGTGGGGGCATAGATCTTTAGACTCTGATCGAATGTAGTTTGGGACTCCACGAAACCATTGTCATTAACCAACCCAGACCCCGCCACTATTCTTGGGCGTGATGGTTGCTGGCACGATGGTGGATGCTCATCCTGAACCCTTGGTTTTGGGATAAGTACACTCGTACCCTGCTGTGAAGGAGTCTGCACGCGACGGTTTTTGGCTGGTGAGGGTCCTACAGCAACGCAGGTTTTTTGCATGCCTCTACAAGTTACCGCGCCTAGCAAATGCCATGCCACATTTACATTCTTATAGGTCACCCGATCTGCATTATTAGAACATTCATACTTTTCGTGTCTTCTAACACATTTGGTGAATGCAAACAAAGTGNGGTCACCCGATCTGCATTATTAGAACATTCATACTTTTCGTGTCTTCTAACACATTTGGTGAATGCAAACAAAGTGCTATAGTAGCGTCACAGGTACCGAGTTAACGTCTTTGCAAATTAGATCCATGGTAAAAATATAAATTTAAAAAAACTAAGTTCTAGTACCGTATTTTATGAGGTTATATATTCCTCCAGAGACTAGCAGGCCGAAACCGATACTCCAAATTCGAGCAGATTTGTGATTTCGCGGGAAAATATATGCGTATTAGGTGCATGCTTGGTAATATCCCATGACCTGATGTAATTAAATATCTGAACTTACCAGTCAGAATGCTAAAATACGANGGTCACCCGATCTGCATTATTAGAACATTCATACTTTTCGTGTCTTCTAACACATTTGGTGAATGCAAACAAAGTGTTATAGTAGCGTCACAGGTACCGAGTTAACGTATTTGCAAATTAGATCCGTGGTAAATATATCAATTTAAAAAAACTAAGTTCTAGTACCGTATTTTACGAGGTTATATATTCCTCCAGAGACTAGCAGGCCGAAACCGATACTCCAAATTCGAGCAGATTTGTGATTTCGCGGGAAAATATATGCGTATTACGTGCATGCTTGGTAATATCCCATGACCTGATGTAATTAAATATCTGAACTTACCAGTCAGAATGCTAAAATACGANCGTGCATGCTTGGTAATATCCCATGACCTGATGTAATTAAATATCTGAACTTACCAGTCAGAATGCTAAAATACGAGAGGTGAGAGACCGATCTGTAACCTCTGACATCAGACGAGAAACTGTGCCGAGGGTTGGCATCGTTCCCATTATATACTTTCCCCACACCAGCACGCTCTGGCGGACAATGCTGAAAACAAGAGCGNGAGGGTTGGCATCGTTCCCATTATATACTTTCCCCACACCAGCACGCTCTGGCGGACAATGCTGAAAACAAGAGCGTTAGTGGTAAGGGATTAAGCGAGGGTGAATAATTGTTCGGGCTAAAGTGGTGTGGTGAGGGGTAACAAAATAAATANGTAGTGGTAAGGGATTAAGCGAGGGTGAATAATTGTTCGGGCTAAAGTGGTGTGGTGAGGGGTAACAAAATAAATATTCAATTTCAATGGTAGCTTAATTAGCATTAAGACGAAAAGTGTTTTTATATGTCTTATTTAAATTTTTAATACACAAGTTTATTGATTTTATAAATTATGATGGTATGTGCTCACTTTGCTACTAAATCGACAGAATCAGCTAGTACCGGCATCTCATCTGGCAGTGAAATCGAGAAATTAATGTCACCTTTGAGTTGGAAATAGAATCCAATATAGAGGGCGCCGACAGCACCACCTTCACTTTAAAAACGAAACAAATAGGCAGCTCGCCTGGTGACGAAATCGGTAATTAATTCTGTAGCGCTACCTATATGTTGAAAATATGCCCTGGCGGGTAATTTGGTCAATTATACACTATCGCCACCTAGATGTTGAAAATGTAAACCTACGAAATTCAAGATGGCTTCCTCCAGCAATGTGTAAACAAATGGCAAACGAAAAACCCACCGAGATGGCTGCATATGACGGAATGAGCAATGGTGGGGGATTGGAGGGGGTGGGGTAATTGGGAAATTGAATATATTGAAAGAGGGTGGTGCGAACGCGACTAATTGGTAGAACGAAGGTGAGGAATTGGAGGCGGGGGTGGGGCAAATGGGCAATGAAATATATTGGAAGGGGGTGTAGTGGGGGTGGAAGCCTGCCGACGAAACAGCAATATAGTAATTGGCGAGGATCAGTCGTTTGTTGTGATGTAGCGGGGGTCTTCGTAATTGTATGTTTTCAAAATACACCTTTTAATAACACATTTTTATCATTTTAATAATAAATATGTAGTAATTTTTATAATAAATTTTAATACATTTTTAATTAATTTCAATTTTTTATAAAAACAATATTTTACATTTTAATTGGGTTTTTAAGGTCAAAGGTTACCGGGGTCAATGTCAAATGTCAAGGTCACATGTATCCAAGATGGCCGCCGGCCAACCGAAATGACAGAGCACGAACTTCTCCAACATTCCTGTCCCAGATCCCGATGTGCCAAAGTCCCCATAATCCTTCTAGTGATGGGTGGTTCAAATTCATTCTCTCTGCACTACACGTCCGCCACTGGGGCAGGTAGGTTCTCGATTCTCCCTCTATTGTTACGGACTGATGGAACACATCGTTTGCCCTAAACGTTAAGGCAAACAACTTTAGCGCAAACCACACCCCCGATGGGAACGTCCTTGGAAGGAATTAGCTTTAGCTTGACAGCACCAAGGATTAAAACACGGAACCAATGTTTGGACATAGCATCCTATACCTCTTGCCAAACGTTAACAACTGCATACCACTCANACATAGCATCCTATACCTCTTGCCAAACGTTAACAACTGCATACCACTCAGAGTTTTCCTATTCCTGAAACTTGCCTGTCCCATCACAACCCCACATCACCCACATTCAGAGTTTCTCCCAACAGCGATGTGCTTTAGTAAAATTTTGTTTCGTATTCAATACTCTTCTTCGGTTATGAGCTTAAAGTAAGTCGCAAGTTGTTGTTAGTGGGGTCTACATTTCCCGTTTTTGGCCAGCACNCTTCTTCGGTTATGAGCTTAAAGTAAGTCGCAAGTTGTTGTTAGTGGGGTCTACATTTCCCGTTTTTGGCCAGCACCGACACGAATGAAAGGAGGTTGGCAGCACAAAGGGTAGTCTGACCAACACGAGAGACAAGGCTCTCGTCCCCGCCCGTCCACAAGAATGGATGAGATGGGGATGGTGCAGCGGTGGAATGAAGATGGAGAAAGAAAACTGGAGCACCCGGATGAAACCTCCACGTCACGACGTTGTACGCCACACTTCCCACAAGAGACCCCATATTGAAAATGTTCCTTCCCCCGTTCCCCCATAGAGGGAAGAGCGTGGATCGAATTAGGAACCCCAAAAGTAGGAGGCCACCAATTCAACCTAGGGTCCAAGTTACTCGTGTGATTGACCAGCCTATAATATCAAACTGAACTTAAATTGTCGCATCAACGGAACCACGTCTTACGTTTATTACATAAGCCTGATTGATCACCATAGNCGTAGAAAGACAACTGGAGCACCCGGATGAAACCTCCACGCCACGACGTTGTACGCCACACTTCCCACAAGAGACCCCCCTATCGAAAATTTATCTTCCCCCGTTCCCCCATAGAGGGAAGAGCGTGGATCGAATCAGGAACCCCAAAAGTGGGAGGCCACCAATTCAACCTAGGGTCCAAGTCACTCGTGTGATTGACCAGCCTATAATACCAAACTGAACTTAAATTGTCGCATCAACGGAACCACGTCTTACGTTTATTACATAAGCCTGATTGATCACCATAGAAATGAGTTATCTTCTCCAACCCTTTCAGCCGTACTTGAATTTAAGGTTTCAGATCTTGTAAAGGTGAATTGTTTTGATGCGTGCTGCACTTAAGCCGACAAAAAACTTGTTTCATCATTACAACTAACTACCCCTAGGAGTTGTGTTCGCATATGAACCATTCAGAGCCTAGAACACCAGCATGGTTTACGGATCAGTTGCCCACTCTGTATATTCCATTCATGCTAAATTCAACTTTTATGAAACCCTGCTGAAGTTGTACTTTCATGCTGTTTTTCCCATCCTCGTGCAAAGCTTAACCAAGTATAGACAATTACACCAAAGGATCAACGCACCGCATTCGTAAGCGATCAGTTTCGTAATATTTTACGAAAGAACTAGGTATTTCCTCCTAGGCATTGCCAAGGTACCTATTTTCTCTCTAATTATATTAATATTAATTATAATTTAAATATTATTAATAAACGAAGTAAAAATATAATTTTAACAAAAATAAAATACTTTTATGATAAGGAAAGTATAAAACGCTTGTGAAATGACTTATTTGTGAAACAACTGAACACTTCAAGCATGGTGTCATTTTCAAAATGTTTGATTTAGAAAGTGTGAAAATACCATGAACAGAATATACACTGGGTACGAATGGGTTAAATGCGTTTTGCAGCTATATGTTTCTACTGGGAAAGTTATTCCTCTCTTGACCTGTGTTGTTCAAAATCGATGGTTTTATTCGACACTCAACAAACTTCGTACCCATTCGCATTTCGCTAATCTTTGCTACACAGTGATTCAGTAGAACGTGTCAGGACATTGTCATTTGTTTTCCAGCTGGCCTCCAACCGAAGTGTCGCTCTGGTGGTGACAGCATGCTCTATCGTGCGCTGCCGTCCGTGATAGGTTCGCTGAAGTTGACACGATGTAATCTGGGTACGATTTCGCGTTGCACGAGCAGTCTGATAAGCACCATTCCGAATAGAGGTGCGATTGCATCAGGAACGGGCATTATGCTTATCTTGGCTCTCTTTAATAAAACGGGACCGTTGCAGGTTTAGGTCGTTGTCATTTGCATGGATCGCATTTGTGAAAGGGGCACATTAAAAAAGGCACTCCTAATTTTTTTTTTGTCAGTCTGTACGATATCATTGTGCAGACTGATGAATATTTCGTTAAACTCTCTGGTAATTAACCGACGTGTTAATTAGTCACTAGTCGGAGGCTTACGCTACATTTGTGTGTCAAGTTCATAATTTCAGTTTTGTAACACCGTAAGACATTGTTTTCTCGTGAANGAATTTGTGAAAGGGGCGCATTAAAAAAGGCACTCCTAATTTTTTTTTTCGTCAGTCTGTACGATATCATTGTGCAGACTGATGAATATTTCGTTAAACTCTCTGGTAATTAACCGACGTGTTAATTAGTCACTAGTCAGAGGCTTACGCTACATTTGTGTGTCAAGTTCATAATTTCAGTTTTGTAACACCGTAAGACATTGTTTTCTCGTGAAATACTTTAAAAGTAATAGCAAATGCTATTCCTATTAAAATAATGATTTGTACTTACTATTTTTATCTTTCCCGTAACGAATGAAATGCTATCAAGGCGGTGTCTTGCACACTAAATAAAAATTCCAATAAAAAGTGCCAGTAAACAACATAGATGGAGCTTGAGTTCACGACCACACAGTAGCAGGTATTCTGACCCGCCTCAGTACCAGACCCCGGCGAATTTCGAACTTACACGAAGGATTAATTAACTACCGTGCGTGCGGGTAGGGCACGCACACATGCACGCACNCGCGCACGGCCAACATAACAACACAGCGCCGAGTGGGTACAAGCTCGTTCGCAGTCCACTGTAATCAGGAGACGACCTGCCTGCAGCTTCCGNCACGCACGGCCAACACAACAACACAGCGCCGAGTGGGTACAAGCTCGTTCGCAGTCCACTGTAATCAGGAGACGACCTGCCTGCAGCTTCCGCGAGACTAAAGGATGTTTTCACAGTAAATAGAGCACTTTTGAAAGTTCTGCTGAGTTTCTACTTTCAACCCATTGGTTGCATATCTTTCCGCATACCTGTCAAAATAAACACTGCCATCTGACTTTCAGCCTCGGAAGGTTTGGCCATAGTTAAAGTTAGTATAGTTTATTGCCTATTCGCGGTTTCTTCACACTTTTTGAATCAAACCATTTAAAAATCACCCCATGTATGACGCGTTTGGCAGTTTCCTAAAAATGCCGTCTATCACGAGGGTTTTAAACTCGTGTTAACATAAAGTACCTTATTTTTGTTAAATTAAACTTTTATTTACATTTTATATATAAATTATAATGTTTCATGTATTAGTTACGAATTTAAACAGTAATAAAATAGGTGTGTTGGTAATGCCTAGTAAGAAATAGTTCTTATGCAAACTACTATTACACTAAAAGCGCACGAATGCGGCGCGTGGGCTATTCGGTGTAAATTTCCAGACTTGGTTAAGCTTTGCTTGTATGAGGCGGAAGAATATTCTGGAAGTAGAACATTAGCAGGGTTTCAGAAAAGTTGCAATTAACCTTGAATGAACCATATGCCTTTTAAATAAGTATTTTTTACACTCTAAGCTCGAATCTGTTGTATCAATCAGAGAAATAACATTCACTGAAAGTCAGTTGATAAGCTACCGCCGACTGGCGAACCAAGTAAATCAACTGAGAACAGGTGACTTATGGTAGTGGAATTCCCGACATTCAGTGGGTATCACAGATAAAATAGTGAAATTCAGACATCATGTTAATTAGTTATGAGGCGCTGAATATTAGTCGCTCAATTTTCACTATTTTGGCTCAATTCTCAGTGTTTAAGGTTTAGAATGTAGGGAAATATTTTTAGTGCTATAAAATATATGCTCTCTTCTTTTATATGCAACTTAAATCGATTGAAACACTTAAAGTTGTACAGTCGGGCCCAGTGCTCCGTTGAGAGTGTCTCTATTTCTGCCTTAAAGAAGTATATTACGAAATACACAAGCATTTGGATAAGTCTTTCAGCTGGTGTTTACATAAGCTGGTTAATATGTCCACAGCATACTCATTAATAAACAACAAAATAGTAAATATTGTAATCAGCACTACAAACACGGCCACGTTAATTTCAGTAAATCAAATTCATTTGTGAATATTGATTAATGTTGACGATTCTTTTTCTGTTCGGACACACATTTAGGCCTTTAACTATGGTCAACCCTACCGAGGCCATGAGAAAATATGTTTGGTATAGGTTGTCAACAGAATATCAGAAGAGTTAAACATTTTTTTTTCACGTAATGAAAACACCGCTTTTCTACGGTCGAACTAGAAGTCAACAACTAAATAAGAAAGACACGCCATTTGTTTGAAGTAAGTTCTTTCAGTACTTTCTTATCCCATATTTCAAGGATTTTACCTACCAAACATGTGTATTTTTTTTTCCGGGAAAACGCCGTTTCCTGAAAGTACAGTGTAGTACGTTTTGAGAAAACAAAACCCTTTCATGCTTTACAAGTAGGCATGGCTTTTCACTATCATCACACAGTTAAATAAAACAGATTAAAACATAAGAATATATAAATTATGAATGATTTCTCCATGTATCAGCGGTTTTTTTAAATCAAGGTTCTCGTATTCCGGACGACGTGCGTCGTGCAGTGTGCATTCCCGCGCTCTTTCAACCAACTTTCCATTTGGCGACATTTCGCACTGTCCGCCTCAGCAAACCTGTATGTGTTCGCAACCTGCCTGCCCACCCTCTGTGACAAGGACGACGCTATCTTCTGCAATACAGAGAAGGCACGAGAACACACACACATTCTTAGACTCGCATGTGTTCACTTACGTTATTGCTTTTATGTTTTTATGTATTATTTATTTATTTATTATTTTTAATGACTGGTGAGAACGTAATTATGACTTAAAATGTTTTACTCTGGCGTCCCTCCCACTTTTTTTTTTTTTTTTCTCCTCTTTTCTCCTCTTGCAATAATCACTAGATATTTTTTCCACCACTATTACTGGGAATTGCTTACGTCACGTGCAATTTGAAACTGGTGTAGGCACAGTTAAAAAATATACATCTTCGTAAAAATTGCATGTCAAAACTTCTAGGAAAACTATAGGTATACTTACCAAACAAAAACATTACTTTTTACTCGGTAACAGCAGGTGTCTCCGTAACTATATCTGGAAGAGGACCGCTAGAAAATTTTATATGTAGCCTGTTCATGGCTACTGCCAACTTTTCTGAAGCCGTGTCTGGCTTAACGTTGTATTAAAAGTGTTAGGCTATCAATTGTGAATACTGAAATGATTTCGTTTACTTTGTTTTTTATGCGTATAAGTGTAAGAATGAGCAAATTCGTAAAATATTTACTTTTCCAATGATTTCACAGTTTCACTTGACCGACACACAAATAAAGTGATCAGGCGTATGACAGTGTTACTTTTACATATTGCGGAAGAATACACAATGTTCGTACAAGTAGTATTTAAGCAGTGCTTTCAAAAGTGCTCAGTTTACCGTGGAAAAGCCTATGCACGCGTGTACTGCGGCCTAAGTTAACCGCAAGCAAGTGAAGAAGTAGTCTGGCAGTCGCCTCCGCCGACGGGCAGTGCCAACACCCCTGCAGCTTCAACTCTGTGGTCGTCCACCAGGACCACGTTAACAAGGACTTCCCGCTGGCCTGTCGCCTTCCCCTGCGGCTGTCTCCCACGTCGTCGTCCATCACCCACCAACTCCGACACCTCCTCAGCTCGCCACGCACTGCTCTCCCTGGAATACTCACTCGCCGAGACGCTCTCACACTTGGCGGTGGCTCACGTCAGCTGTTGTAAATGAAGCTATAGTCCATTCACGGTTACGTCACACTTTTCTGAAGCCACGCTGAACTTCCACTTCCTGGGCATTACACCGCTACATGCAAACAAAGCTTAACTAAGTCTAGATAGAAAATTGCACGAAAGGGACAGCGCACCGCATTCGTGCGCGTCCAGTATAATAATATTTTGCATAATAACCATTTCTTACTAGGCATTGCCAGCAAACCTAGTTTCTCCCTGTTTCATTAATATTACTCAAATTAAATGTTATAATTGATATATAACATATTAGTAAAAGTTCAAATTAACCAAAAATAAGGTACTTTTACGTTAACACGCGAATAAAAAGCTTGTGATACATGGCATATTTAGGAAACAACCAAACACGTCAGTAATGGGGTGATCTTACAAAAATGTGATTAAAAACATGTGAAGGAACAAGAATAGACTATAGGTTGCATTTACCGGCGTAGCCAGAGTTCGTGGCTCCCAGGCCGCACCTCCGACTGAGCTTTGTGTCGCCTTGAGGCAGGGAAGCGCGGGAGCGATAAGGGCGACACTGAGACGCGTAGTATGCCTACCTAGCGCCCTGTCACCATA
The DNA here is from genome assembly GCA_002778355.1 of Clitarchus hookeri. Lineage (NCBI taxonomy): Eukaryota > Metazoa > Arthropoda > Insecta > Phasmatodea > Phasmatidae > Clitarchus > Clitarchus hookeri. The sequence goes on along the minus strand of NQII01006898.1, from coordinate 92,722 downwards.
CGTGAAAGGCACTGAACTGGCATGCTGCGTGTACCTATGGTGTGCCTAATTTTAGTGCAGGTCCCTATAATACTTTCGCATGTTTCCTACCAGTATATTATGAGATACAGCAGTGTGAAAAAGCAGTTTTTAGCTATTTTGGAGGGCTGGAGTGGAGTGGTGTGAGACATTTGGGCGGTGAGGATGAAGCGAGGTGAGATCCGGGAGAAAACCCGCCTATCAGCGTCATCGTCCGGCACGATTCCCACATGCGAAAATCCGAGAGCAACCCCGCCGGGAATCTAACCCGGTTCGCCTAGGTGGGAGGCGATTATTCTGGTCACTGCACCACCGCGGCCCCTGCTGGAGGGCTCTAGAATAGCTTTCATAATGTGCACGATGTACTGAGAGTATCATTCGTACCTCGTCAGAAGTGTTCTCTTTTCCTACATCAGTATAATGGGGACACGTTTAGTGGTTTCGAAAAAACAACTCTTATTTCAAACTCTCTGCAACGCAATTCAAGCGTCAGATGGAATTCCTTGGCGGCTGCTTGTAGTGCACATGTGCCAGAACGCAACATGGTGGTCACACACTGAAGTACTAGCCATGTCCGACGTTGTGTTAATTAGGAGATCACGTGACCTCAGAGTATACCAACGCGGTATGGCGAAGGCATTTCACGTGAGCTAGCCCGACATTACTTCAGATTCGATGTTCTGACGGCTTAAACCACTCTCATACTTCCCCCCACTCAAAGGTGGCTGCATCGATAAACAGTGTTAGTGACTTAAGTCAAAGCCATTGTTTGGCGAGTAGTTTCACTGCCTGATAGAAACTAGAGTCGAAAGTGTTTTGTTATTTTTGAGATCGAATGTAGTAATTTTAAGTATTTATTACGTTCTCCAATGTTCTTTTATATTGAAATACCGTGTGCGCGTGCAAGTGTGTATGTACTCGCAGCTTTGAAATATTTTCAGCCGTTTTGCTTCGAGGTAAAAAAGGCACCAAGTAACCAGCGTTCTGCAAGATGGCATACGCGGTGGGTCGTGCTGAAGTGTCGCCATATGACGATTATTTAACACGCAGTGTAAAAAATCTTTTCATTATAAACACGCAACTAAATAAACATATAATTTGAAAAGCGAAAAGGGCGAGATTCGGAAAGGTGTAATTTGGTGCGTAATAAAATGAACTATGATGTTTTTAAAATTTGGGCATAGGCCCTAACAATCGCCATAAATTGGCCTATGGTATTTATCTTTGATATAATTAGAGGATTTTGGATTAGGCACAAATATATCACTCCCTCCCTCCCTCTCTTCGTGCCTTTCCCTCTTAGTAAAAGGTAAGATAATCAATGTTATTCCGTTGTGTGTATCTCCAATTTCTTCGTAATGTTTGAACTCTGATAAGAATTCTGCGTCGTAGTCGCAGTCAGGGTTTAGTAATAAGGAGGTCGGGTGTAACTAGTAGTGAGTGTACTACGAACTAGGTCGAGGCTGCTTGTTTGTAAGAATAGAGAGCGCAGTGTTAGTCATTGAAACGCTAATTAATGATCTTGCAGTCTGGTGAAATAGTGGAATAAACTCAGAACTAGAGCTTCGGTGTAATAAGATGCACTAGGACTCTGTAAAATCGCCATTATATGAGGGGAATTAAACTGTAGAAGTGAGATATCGGTGATTACAGTGGAGCAGTTTTTAATTGTTCAACTCCGTCTTAGAGGCATTGGGATAGAACGTCACACTCGTAGACGATGCGCAGGATGAGAATGATACACAACCACTTGAACAGAATTCCACGTTCGCTCTTATGTTTACAAATGGCCACTTGTCAACCCACTCAAGATGCAAATTACGTTAATAGGAACCACACTGATCTGTGATACAGTCTGGAAGAGACCTCTCCTGCACTTATCTCCACGGGTCAGGAAGCAAATTAACCAAGGAGGTAAAAAAAATCTGGGTCTCTTCATGTATGAGAGACACTCGCATGAACCAGACACTCGCAAATGTGTAGGAAAATTTTACGTTGCTCTAAAATTCTTTGAACGCTTAAAAAAATGTAGTCACAAAATATAGAAATCATTGTTGTTAATATATTATATTTCCCAGTTCAGTACTATGGCATACTGCCATATCGTATGATCTGCGTGCACGAGAACTTCACAAACTTATCAAAATTTAGCTAATTTTTTTCTAAAGACAAAAATTCACTGCCACAATACATATTCGCTGGCTAAATCTTAAAGTGCCCGCCTACCTGCATCGTGTACTGCGTTCCGGAATTTTTGACATCCCCTGCTTTCTACGCAAATAGACTCGACAAATTCCCAGTATATTCGTCTACGGAAATAACACACTATTTAGACACGAACAAGACTTGATGCTTTCAAGACATCGCACCTATGGGAAATATTACTTCATGGTCTTCCAACATAGCTGTAAAAAAACATTATCTAACTTACGTATCTCAAAACATTCTTAACAAGGTACGTAACTGTGCCAGACGACTGTGTTAACTAGACTGCACATTTTACAATAATAAAATAGGGTCAGCTCTTCAATTTTCATGGTTGCACGCTTCCCGGTGAAAACTGTGCACGTCAGTTAATTCCTTGGCGTATATTCGGTACATTCCAAGATGGCAGCAGAAAAAAAAAACATTAAGTCAAAGACATTTGCTGGCTAATCAGTTTGCAGTCGGATTGCATCAGAAGATTATTCCGGCGGTATTTTGTATCTTGTTAGGTCAAACGTAGTCACTTAAATTCATGCTTTGTAATACTAAGATACTCTGCGTGCATGCATGAGTATATGTGCTTGTTGATTGTAAATTTTATTTGTTTTGTTTTGGAGTAAATCCTCATTAAATAACCAATGTTAGACAATACGGCGGTTTTGACAGGTCGGGGTGAAGTGTCACCANTATGTTTAGTACGGTAAAATGGGGTGAAATTGATTATCAGGGGTGAGTTGAGTACATGAAAATGTTCTATAAATATTAATGCCAGATATGGTACCCGACCTAAACATGTACAGAAAATCGTCATGTTATCAATCTCACCCCCGGTCATAATTTTCACCACACCGATGTAACTGGCCTTAACATATGATCATGTGATCAACTCATCCGTGCTGATCAATTCCACCCACGTTACGGTATACTATTTAGTGTTAATTGTAAAGAATTACCGAAGTTACAAATATAACACTGTTATTGTGAAGGTAGCGTGATCCCGACAACTGACATTACGCATGTGTTAGTAGTTGTTAGCGCTACAAATATGTTGGGGGCCGTGGTGGCGTAGTAGCCAGACTACTCACATTCAACGTTACCCGAATTTTCTCACGTGGGAAGCGTGGCGGACCTTACCGCTGACCGGTGGGTTTTCTCGGAGCGCTTTTGTTTCATCCGCCCCTGCATTCCTCCGTTGCTACATATTCACTTCATTTCACCCGTATCGGAGCTTAAGACGTTAAGGTGGCCGCCTGGCGGAAGGTATATTGCGTGTCTGAGACCTAAGAGCGCGGGAGCACTAAGGGCGACTGAGGTGCACTCACCATTTGTCACACCACCTCTACGCGCAATACACTGAACTAGCGTGCACTCTTTCCATCGGCAACACGCCTCTATGAGACTTTCAGCGGCGGCGAAGTAATATACATCCGCCCCTATTCCATTCTAAAGGTTCTGTACCATTATGTTCGTACCTAAAAATGATAGCGAAAACATGTGTTAGCCATTTTCACTTTAATGAAAATATGCTCTAGAGAAAAATGGAGGAACTGAAAATTGTACATTGTATGTAATGTTTCTTAAATGTTGTTTGTAAGCGTAAGCAGACTTACTTCGGGCACGTTGAACAGTTCTTGAATAAAACCTTTTTTACTAAAGCTTTGCACGTGATTTGGCGGCCTATGCAGACGGCTACCTTAAACGCCGACGAGAACCTCTCAACTTTAAATACAACCAATATATCTGAAGTTTAATCATAAAAAAATAAGGTGAAAACACAAATATGATAGGTGGTTTAAAGTGAATCCTAAGGGCGGTACATATCCTTAAAATTGGACCTGAAGTACTAGTTTATTACAACTACTGCAGATGGAACACTGAATGTCTAGATAATATGCAAAGTTAATTATGACATACGGGTAATAATCCATAACTTCGATTACTTACATATCATCAGTCATCTTCGAAACCGCACATTACAAGCAAAATAAGTAAGAACAGGATATCTCTCCATAATAATTAAAAGCATATCCGTTTCATTTGTTGTTATAATTGTCCATCACTGGAATTATTTAGAACACAACAAAGAAATACCACATATATATAAAATTAGAAGAAAAAATTTTTTTTAACACACTGCAGTGCAATAGGTTCCAGTGTGGGCTACATTGGTGCGTGATCTTTAACTTTTGAGCTTTTCTAAGGAGTTAAAATCTCTTTAGATATGCAATATTTGTTCCTCTCTTTATTAAATGTTTTGATAGTTTTTGTTAACTAAGCTTAACTTCACTTTTCCAGCCAATAATGTCCGTTTCAGGTTCAATTGCCCCTAATATCGTTAATTTTTTTATAATGTATTAGTTTTTATTGGTTGGTATATTTCACGTAACGGAGTGTCATATTTGATTATAAGAGTTGAATAAGTGTAAAACATTTTGCTTATAGTAAATATAAATAAAAAACAAAGAAATTTTGATGGATAGAGCAGTTATGAAGTACGGATTCTAGTGTTGTTCATTCATTTTCAGTGGTATTACATTGCACACCCTGCAGTCTTGGAAAAAGGCGTCAAAAAAGTATGTTACTCAAAATTTCTCCTAATATAAACCTAATGTTTTTTCAACTGCTGTCGGTCTTCGTGAAGTTCGCGAGTTCTAGTACGCGAAGTGGTTCTTAATGTCAAAAGAGTAAATAAAACTGATGTGTTGGCACAAATGATCAATTTTTACACTTACAGAATGGCACATAAATAACGTAAGGTTTATTGCATATACGGGTCCGAAGCAGAACTGCATGAAGAGGGCACAAACATTCCTGCAACCTGAATCAACGGATGATGTTTTCTGTATTGTGATAGGCTTGATGGGAGAAAATATAGAAGGCGTAGGCAAGCGGCATATTAATGGGACGTTGTTTATGTCTTTTTTCAGGATTTTCTTTAAGACAGTTCCTGTACATATGCCATTTCTCGCTGAATGAGCGTGACATTGACGCCTTTACGAGCACGACCAACAAGAACAGTGTAATAAGGAATTTGGTACTTACTGCCTTAACCAGCTGGCGCCAAATTTTTCCAAAGAAATTGCTTAGAGGAAAATAATAAAATATTCGTTTTGGTACAAAAAAGCTGTACCAGTTAGTGGAAACGGTACAGCGGCGAAGATGAGTGTGTCCTTCGACGAGGATTGCTATTTATTGCTATAGGTTAATTGTGCATGGCTAAGCAAGTACATTAGAAATAAACCTTAGGAAAAAATGCACTACCTGTTACTATTTATACTTCAGCGTTAACGGTATTTGTGACACTACTGCTACGTTATGTCTCCTTTCCGAGATGTTAAGTAGCGAAATAATTCAAAATGTTATCTACGAACGTCTTATAACACCTGCCATAGGATAAAAATACGGTCCGCACTTAAATTTTTGGCGACGTGTGATGAGAGAAAATATCCATCCTGTTAGTACAATACTGTAATTATTTCAGCAGATAGCATAACCGGGCAAAAATTCTACGTTTAGCAGTCTAGTGAGAGTAGAATACGGAGTAAATTATCTGTACAAAACAAACAACGTTTACGAGTCGATATTATACACACGTTAATTTGCAAGTAATATGCTGCTCTTAATCACGAGTGTATTTTGTATTTATTGGTTTAAAATTAGTAGACTATAATTTTCCGAGCATTGAGATGTGTATATTCTGTCTGTAATGTAAAGCACGTGGCAATGTTTATAGGTATTAATACGCGGCGGGAAAATACAAATTCGCTGAAAATAGAAATCAAGCAGGGCTTTCAAAAGTGTTCGCTTTACCTTGCAGCGCAGCTTTTTTCCGGCGTTGATGCTGGTGATCTCCTTGGCACTCATTCTTCTGCGCTTCACCATCGCAGTGAAGAGCGTGATTTTACGGTGTAATAACCAAGGGATTACTAGTTAAATCTCTCTACGGGGAGGCGCCAAGCTTATAAGGTAGAAGAGCACTCTAAGCCCATTCTCCTCGACAGTTTAGGCTCTATACGTTAAGCGAAGAATTTGGGAGGGGCTGCAATAATGTTATTTTCCTTCTTCCCTCTGAACTGCAACGAAATTTCGTTTGCTTGTATATACCTACTCGGATTACATTTGCAACAACTCTAGCAATCTCACACTTAAGTGATAGACTAAGTGCACTTTTCTTTGAAGTGAATTATTTCTTCTGCTTTAGATGGAGGTTGGTGAAACTCGTTCCACGCGAGCTATGTTAACGCGCGAATGGGAATTGACTAACACTACAGCGAACTTTTGTCGTGAATCCATTTGCCGCGTGACCATTTTCTATCCATCGCTGGCACCGTGGTAAATAGCGCGGCAATGTGTCGCAGTCTTTCCTAGACATACATAGGGGCCGCGGTGGTTTACTGGCTAGGCTACATGCCTCCCACTTAGGCGAACTGGATTCGATTCCCAGTGTGGTCGCTACCGGATTTTCACATGTGGGAATCGTACCGGACGATGCCGCAAGTCGGTGGGTTTTCTCGGTGACCTCCAGTTTCCCCCGCTCTTGCATTCCGGCGCTGCTCCATACTCACCTCGCTTCACCTTCATTGGCTCTCAAGACTTCGATGTTAAGAGTCGCCGAAATCTCTTCACTCACTCACGTTGTCTAACAGCGTCGGTGGGGGTTAAATGAGGTAGAGATGGAGCACCGACGACGGAATGAAATTTTGGGGGAGACGGGTGTCGCGGCCCCCATTCGCCGTCCGTACAATCACGTGGTAATCTGTCAGTGAGACTTCTTATATACCATATGGCACTCATCTTACATATCGTTAATCACAAGATTATTTCCCTCCTCCCCATTATACGATGTTTACGATATGTTCACACTTTTTTAATCACACTTTAAAAATGATCCCATGCATACATGTTTGGCTGTTTCATAAAAAAAATATATCCATGAGATTATTCTTCTGCTGATATTTGAAATTCCTAATTGATTGTTTAAATAAAACATTAAATAATATTTTGTTTATAAATAATAATCTTTGCATCGTAGTTAATATGCATTATAACACACAGTAAAGACGTATGATGGTAATTGATGTAAATAAATATAATTATTATGCAAGATGTTTTTAAAATGGGTTTTGGTGCGTTGTTTGTAAAGGAACCATTTCTTACTGACGTATTTACGTTTTCAGTAAAACTGTAGTAGATACTTTATTGTGACCTATAAAAAGTAGTTTTGAATGACTGTTCAGCGCACAGATACGGTGCTTTGTTTTCTCATTGATGTTTCTTTCTAGACTCTTGTGTGGTTTGTTTGCATGTGGCCAAAGGATAAGTATTGTGAAGCCTGAAAGTAGAACCATGGTCTTCCCAACGATATTCTGTGTCCTTGTGCCAATACATACATGCCTTATTTGTTTACATTCTGCTAGCGTGTTAATTCCATTTTATTCTACTTCTGTATACATAGTTTTGAACAATGCAGTATTGTTTGACATTCATGTTCTTGTTTAGATCACGCATCAATAATAGTGTTTTTCTGATATTGGCAGCATTTTCAGCTCGAGACGTCTAGATAAAGCTGGGTCTCTTTACACACTTTAAAAATCTTACCTCAGGCTCTCTTATTATATATATATATATATATATATATATATATATATATATATATATGCGCATATAACATTCTACCTTTTGAANCTCCCAAAATATGCTAAGAAAATAATGTACTTAATGGCGTAACTATAACATCTAATTAGCAGCGTAGGATGTTTGTAACCATAGTTTTGGCTTAACGTTGCATTTATTTGAACAAGTACTAAGGTAGTGAAACAGCCATGGCCGATTATGTAAAGATTTGCCAAAAAATACGTTTTCAGCATAGTAGGCTACATTTTACCTCATTCATGTTGTGAGTTAACTTAGGACAACACATACTGTCCCATATGGGTATTAAAAGGTTTAAATTGGAGTAACTTTCATTAATCGACACGTGGCTGAACACACACGGTTTGAGGGGGAAAAAAAAAAGCGAAACGGGAACGCTTTAAGTAAAACACTTAGTGCGAGTTTTCTGATTTCGAAACGAGGAAAGAAAGGAAAAATATGAGCACGTGTTCAAAACGCAACTTTCATCCTCCATACATAACCGAAGTTTTCTCTGAGAAAATGTGTTTCTAACGGCCAAACGAAATAATTTATTGCGGCCACATACCCGTAAGTTTGTTTTTTTTCCCTTGCTAGGTAAGAAAGTCGTTCGTGCCGTGCCAACACTGAAGGTCCATCGGTGCTGTTGGCGGTAATCTTGTATATCCATTGTACCGGATGAATCAGCCACCCCTATCAGTTCATGAACATGTTCAACCTGCTACGTTTCAACGTGTCGCAAGTCTAGCTTCCTCGTGCAGTAACGTGTTTACGTGAATGTACACTGATTAACGGCTCATCTACTATAGAAGGCCAGGGATTCTCACTTTTTCAGAAATGTCTCGATGTTGAATTAGGTTATCACTGGACGTGCGTAAATGCCACAAAGGATTGGCGCAGGTATGAATACAGCCCGAAGGGAGTTACTAAAGAAAGGATACCCTACAAACTGGAAAACCGGGGAAATTGAAAATTGTTATAAACGCAGGGAAAACACAGGAAAATGTTCATATGTTCATATGTGCAATTTGTTATTTTTTTGACAACAGCAAAATGGATTTTACTATGTTTTAATTAAACGCATATACAATATTGTATACACTTGTTTATCAGTGTTTCGCGTAACCATTTTCGACTTATCTGTTTGGCTTTGTATAATTTTTTGTGTTAATATTTTTCGCCATTTTTTTTTTTTTAACACGAGACACTTGGCCAGTGCCCACCGAGTGCAGTCTAGTGCAGTAATTGGAAAATCCCACTAAACCATATAGGGAACACATAAGCACGTAACTTCATTCTTTGTACAATTGTTTTTAGGATTGGCGCTATGATATGTTAGTTTCAAATAGTTTTTTCTTCTAAAGTTTTAAAGGGGCCACGGTGTTCCATCCCCGGCCGGGTCACTCCCGGATTTTCGCATGTGGAAATCGTGCCGGACGATGCCGCAGGTCGGCGGGTTTTCTCGGGGATCTCCCATTTCCCCCGCCCTTTCATTCCGGTGCTGCTCCATACTCACCTCAGTCACCCTCGTCGGCTCTCAGGACCTCTCTGTTAAGAGCCGCCCAAATCTCACTCACTCACAGTTTTAAACAATTGACTTAAATTGCTGTAATGCAAAAACTAAGTGGATAAATTAGGATCATTAGGTAACGCCTATTTACGTAACTTATGTGGCTTGAGTGTGTAGTGCTCGTAACAATTCAGTGCTATTTTTGGTTTAGAATTTTTATATTAACTTTTGCTGTTAAAGGTTATGAACATATTTAGTTAGTAGATGTCAGTTCTTGTAGCTGTTTTGTTTTGTGTTAAAAATTTTATAGGTGTGAACAGCTTATTGTTTTCGGGAGTGTTTTGTGATCCCTGCGCATATTTTATAAACTAGAAAATATACAGGTTTGTTATTTTATTACTCTATCAGTAATTTTGTTTTCAAATTGTCTTGTCAGTGATGTTGTTATCTAGACCCAATGGTGCTTTCTTTACACGTAAAATGCCGGTATCTAAAGATTTATTTTTAATATTAAAAAAGGGGTTTATTATTTAATTATTTATTCCACAGTGTCTTTTATGTTACGCTTGAAGTGGCAGTATCCCAGTCAGTTGTGTGCTGGAGGATATTTTGTCTAACTTTAAGATGACCATGTACCTGGAACTTAAACTGCGTTGCAGTGTGTTTGAAAAACATTTTATTTTTTATTTTTACAAAACTACTTTACGAGAGTCTAATGTAATGATGTATGGATAGAAAATACACTTGAGACGTGGTACGAAGACTTCTTTCAAGACACCGCACACATTAAGAACACTATTCCCGAGCACTTCAACATAGCTAGCAACTGCCTTTTCGCGCTGCCGTATTGCAAAATGTGCTGATCGGAAACGCCCAGAACTGGTATAGGTACCTGTACTAAACTTTGCGAAAGACTTTCTAGTAATAAAATGATATATTCGCCGCTTAAAGTCCCGTACGTAAAGTAAAAGCAATCTTTAGTGGCGCCATCCAAATCTTTACTTGGGGCAAACAAATAAAAACAACAAATTAATTTGGTTTCAACAACAACATATTTCATCGCGCGAAGCAAACTTTGTTTGATTCAGCAAGACCCTTTTCTCAGTATACAGAAAAATTGCAAATCAGGAACTGTCGGGGATCCTATGTGGACGACGGTAAGTGGCGAGTGATTTGGCGATCTACGGTGGTTAGTGTGCTCGAAACTACTGGAGGGAGTCTTCGGGGTGCTCCCGGTCGAGTGCTGCGGAGTCTGTGGTCCACCTAGGCAGTGAGAGGAGTTCAATAGAGACGGTCCCAGTTGAACTCTGGTCTATATACGGGACTGGTTTTTGTTAAAAGGACTGTTTAATTATTTCATTTATCAGTGTAGTGAGATACTGAGAAATGTTAGATTCATACTAGTAGACTGTGTATGTAGTGAGCTATAGTAGGGCCTACATTATGAAAAAAAAAAAACATGTCCGTGTGTCGTTTTTTTTATTGGTATTAAATTAGGAGATAGAATTGAACGCTTTTATTTTTGAACCGCGATATTTAAGAAACCAGGGCTCCTCAATTCTCATTCACATTCCCGCTCATTGGAAGCCCAGTTACGTGAACATCGCTGTTCTGGTGTAGCTGAGTTAGCTATATTCTGGTAGGCTGGTGACCACTATGCCTCTTGCCATGCCAGCCTCTACCCGTGTATAGTTTCCACTGCGTAATTTGACTCCCGATAAATGGAAAATTGAACGAGCGTCGCGTTCCTGGCCACGTCCAGACAGGCTTAGGACCAATCTACAATTGAGCATTCCCAGTCTGTGTTCTAGGAAAAGAGTACGGTGTTTGGTGCACTTGACCCTCTGAAGTCACTTCGCTGTCCGAAGCTCTTGTATCAAACGACAAGTTGTGACATACGTTTGTAGAAAATGAAATGAAGAATAATATTCAGTATGCGTATGTTCCCGTTCGAAAATACCGAAACAAAAGACGCGAACACTTAAAACGGACGTCAACAACTAAGATCACATTTTTATTCGACGTATAAGCTCGTAACAGTCAATAAAACAAAGACGACATAGTGCACTACACTGAAACACAGTGTGTACATAGAATTACTTAAAAATTATAACTCTTATGGTATGTTTATCCATCACGAAATAGAAACATCGGAAAAAACAAAGTAAAGTTCGCTATATTTAGGCCCGCTGTGCCCAAGTGGCAGTTGAGAAAGCTCAGTTTCGAACATCGCAATTGTAGAGATATTCGGACTGCGTCACTTTACAAAGTAATTGGTGCACGTCCGCGTCTACGCTCCCTCGTCATGTGGGTTTCCTAGTAAGCAGTTGTGACTGATGTAATTAAAAACACTATAAAATATTTTAATATAAATTTATTTTCAGGTCAGACATATTAGTCGATATTTGTTGCCAATTAACAAATTTGGTTATTGAAACACAAACGTGGTCGTTTTAAAGCGTCAAAGTCGGCGAAAATCGCCGTGAGTTGCCCTCTCTTTACGGTACTTACTATAGCGACAACGTATATTTTGTGAACGGATTGCTGTATCAAAACCCTATGGCCACCGCTCGAAATTCTCAGGAAACGGAACACACTCGAAGCTTGTTTACGCAACTTGCCATCACCGTCGTAACGCTTCCTTACGGCCCCTTGGGGCGTTAAAAAAATTTTACTTGAGGCCCCTTAAGCAGCTTTTAGGCGTACATGACGCAATATACGTGCAAAACCTTTGCAAGATGACTCGTGCTAAATGTAATGCCAGAACAGATTGTGCAAGGCAGTTCTCGTACGAAAACAGGAAATAGAGCATGTCCTATTTTCAGAAGGGTTTTGCACAAAAGGAGTGATTACATTGTTCGTTACGTCACGTGACCACCAATGTTAATCAGAGGGGTAGGAGAAAAGCAAACATTTAACTGTGCTAAGAGGAGTCAGGCGAAAAATATTCCTCGTGGAGAACTCTTGAAAATGTTGTTTTGGAAGTGCAAATGGAGTTAGTTTTGTGATATTGTTGAACGGGTACAAGAAATAAATACCCTGTTCTATTTAATAGTCACTACTTAAAAAAAGCGTGTATCCACAATATTTAAATATTAAAATTATGGCTATTCCGAGGCTACCAACTTTTCTCATGCAAGGAGGTATTGTGTTGCAAGTTTGATCTGTGGATTCGTTTCTCATAGTATTTTCCATATATTCTCGTATGTGATTTTCCATGCGAGGCCTCGTACGAAACCAATTTTGTGCCGTGTGAAAGCCGCTTTAACACAGTTTCACGTTGAAGTTAACATGGAGCTCGTTACGTTAACTTTGCGTTGTTATCGATCGCGCAGCAAGGTTTGGTCATTGAATTAAGAGCGAGGCAAAGGTAAGTTTTCCACGCGACAAGTTGACCCAGCTTCATCATGTAACATAGTATTAGCAAATCTGATTCGAGGGACAATTATTTTCTTTGGTTTCCTGTATTCGTTTTTTATTCGTACCAACTTTCGACACGATTGTTTACTCTATACTGTATGCCGCGATTGCAACAGATGCTGAAGTTTCCATTCTCGCTTGTGTGTGATGGAGTGATAAGCAAATCAACGATTTTAAAAACTCTGGAATTGAAGAAAATATTTAGGGGAATGTTTTTGACAATTTATGTGGTGAGACGAGATTATTATCACGTAGTGGAATTGTTTTGGTAATATTTTAACAACTGCACACGTATACCTGTATTTGCAAATATACGCATAAATACACATACTTTACTTCAGATTCCAGATGCAGAATATTTGGTAGTACTGAATTACAACTTATCAAATACAGACATTTCTGGACTCCAATGTAAACGCAGGTACGATTTTATTAAAAAAAATATATAAAAAAAATTGACAGAGTTAACGCAAACGTAAAATAACGTGACCCGTCTTTAACTTCAGTGTGAATCGCTCATTACGGCCAGTTGTAGACAGGGCCTTGCGAGTGGAACTGACGCGCCAGGTATGTGCTCTTGTCTCATGTTACGAAAACCACTTTACAACAGTTCTAAGGTAGCACCGGTGTTGTTTCGACGACGCATCCTTTCACCTGAGCTGTTCTGACACACGAAAGCCGCGCTGCTTGTGTTTTGTTTTGTCAGTTTGACACAAAATGGTCTTGACGAGGCGTGTCCTATTTAGGGAATGTTAACGTTCTGCCTGGCAGCCGTCTGTCGAAGAGCGGTCTTCGTGGCTGGGACAGCGGAGGCTGGCCGAGGCACGAGACCGCGTCGCGATGTGGCTGGACAGTCTCGCTGTGCCTGCCGGTTGGATCGGTCGGCTGGGCGCGCTCAGAAAACGACCAGCTGGAGACAAACACGTTTCCCCCTGCCGCTTGCCGCCCTGCGCTGCCAGCAAAAACGGTATTCCACACCCAGCCGTTCCGCGAACTGGACTCGCAGCGCAGAAATGCACCGCGCCAGCCAGGCACAAGGCAACTGAAACAAAACGTCGAGTTGAGCTTTCTGCGACTTAACTTTCAAGAACACGGCTGTTGGATACCAAAAAATTATTTTATATTTGTACAAATTATTGTTTAACTTGTACGCATTGTATGCAATGACATTTTCCTCGAATAAAAAAAATTTAACGTTACATTTTTTAAATAATTTTATGTCAAATCCAGAATTTTTCTGTTTTGCTGCAGCCATAATAAGATATTCCAATCAAGTTGTACAAATGAAACAATTTACAACGTAAACTAATGTCATAGGCTACCGCGACACACACGTGTAATCACCAAATAACAGGCCATGCAAACGGAAAAAGAAAGTTAAAATATAATTAAATTTGTGCATATTTTGACCTTTATTAAAAAAAAATGCATGAACTGTTAGTTGGTGATTACATGTATGCCAAGCGGTGGCCCACGACTTTAGATAACATTGTAAATTTTTTCATTTGTACAACGTATCTAGTATTCGTTATTAAGGGTGTAGCAGAACAGAAAACTTCTAGATTTCACATCAAATTGTATAAAAAAATGTACAGTGTAACATTTTTTTCCGGGATAATGGCATTTTTATACAACGTGTAAAAGTTTTAAATGTTTGGTACAATTATAGAAGAATACATATTTTCGTATCCAACGTTCTTAAGGGGCCCACCTACCCGTGGCGCCAAGAGGCGAGCACTGTTGTGGAAATTCATTCCTTATTGGGGAACTACTCAGCGTTAAGGTGGCCGCCTGGTTGAAGGAATTTTGCACTTCTGAGGCCTTAAAGCGTGGGAGCACCTTAAGGGTTCCGCCTCCCTGTAGTTATTTTGCGTGGTTAGAACTCGAAACGCGTGAGCTGTAAGGCCGACTCTGACTCACCCACCTCTTGCCTTATCGCCTCTACGTGCATGGCACCTAACTAGCGAGTAGTCATTCCCTCGGCGACTCGCTGAACTTAATTTTAAGCGACGACCCTATATGTGTATAACACGCTATATGCCGATTACGGCAAAGAGGGCACTTTTGAAAGCACTCTCGTTTAGAATAATTGTCAATAAATATATTTTATTTTAGCCTTAGACGTTAACTTCTGAGTGCGGTGGAATATACATACTGTGTTTATTACTTACATGGCAATATTGATTTAAAAAGGCTGGTTAAAGGATAAAAAAGGCTGAAAGGAAAAGTTACTAGGGCCTCAAAAGTGCTCACTTTACCTTGAACAGCCTATAATAAAGATAAAAGTATGACGCATGTCTAAAAGACAAGAAATTTATCAGCTAAAACTGAAACTGAACTAAAAAAAAAAGTTAAAAAATAATCATTGGAGTTGGAATGAGAGCCTGAAACTTGTATTTGGGAAAGAAACTTTTCTTAAATGTTTGTCGTGTTTAGACTCAATTGCGTCAGCCAGGGAGCACTTAGCCTGTGAAGTCTCCCCAAGAAAAGCATAGTGAAGAACTTATTGATTAGCTATATACGAGGGTTATTCAGAAAGTAAGGTCCGAATCACCGTAGCTAATCGAATGTCGCGCGAACATTGTAACGCGCATGCGCACCGACGCCATTTGCATTGGCATTGTTGCAGTGTGCTGTTTACAGTGTCGGTTTAAAATGTTTAAAACAATTGATCAGCCCACCGACTGTGAAATACGGTCAGTGATTCGGTTTTTGACAGTAATGAACTTTTCAGCAGCGGAAGTTCATCGACAGATAAGTCAAGTATATGGCCCCAATTCGATAAGTGACAGCAAAGTGCGTAAGTGGGTGAGAGCTTTCAAGGACGGACGGGAAAATGTCCATGATGAACCGCGATCAGGCCGACCATCAGTGATAACAGATGATTTGATCAAAGCCGTGGACGAAAAGATGTGTGAGGACCGGCGATTCACAATTTCAACGTTAGAATTGGAATTTCCGTATGTGGGTAGAACAACTTTGCTGAAAATTTACAATTTCACAAATTGTGCGCACGTTGGGTTCCCAGGCTGCTTACTGAGGAACACCAAATGAAAATAATGGCTTGTGCTCTTGATGTTTTGGACCGATATCATAAGGAAGGTGATCAATTTTTAGAAAAGACTGTCACGAGGTACGAGACGTGGGTTTCTCACATGACCCCAAGAGTCTAAACGTCAGTCAATGGAATGGCGTCACCCGATATCACCAGTCAATGTCAAGGCCAAGCGGACAATCTCAACACGCAAGGTTATGGCAACCTTGTTTTGGGATAGACATGGAGTGTTGTTAGTCGAATTTATGCGGCAGGGGACAACAGTCAATGCAGCCGCTTACTGCGCTGCCCTGACTAAACTTCGATGTGCAATACGAAATAAGTGACGTGGCCTTCTGACGTCTGGCGTTTTGTTGCTGCATAACAATGTCAGACCCCATTCTGCCATTCACACCCAAAATCTGGTCAGATATTTTGGATGGGAACAGATTGACCACCCACCGTACAGTCCAGACTTGGCGCCGAGCGATTTTCACTTGTTCCGTTGGCGTATATGACTTAGGCATACAAAAGCTTGTAGAACGTTATGACAAATGTTTAAACAAATATGAAAACTATGTAGAAAAATAGAGAAACATGTAAAGCATTAAAAAAAAAAAAGGTTTACCTTTTATAAGAAATCGAACCTTACTTTCCGAATAACTCTCGTATGTTAGTTTTCAAATTGTTCACTTAAGTCGATTTTCGGAGGCGTGTGCTTCTGAAATAACATTTAAGGCTCAGCTTCACCCCTTCTGCAGAAATTCTTCGTTTTCGCGTCATAGTTTCGGATTCATAGTAATTACTGAAAATGTATGTACGATTATAGAAAACTTACATTTTATATAGTTGTTTAATATTTTTGTGCGTAATTTTAATTGTGTGATCTCTGTTTGCTGTAAAAAGTCCGCACATAATAATATTTTATCAAAAATTTCCTGCCTTTTTGCAGGCAGGAAATAACACACAGTACAAAAGTGTTAAACAACTAGTAAATTGTAAATTTTCCATAATAAAAAATCTCCAATAATACCTCTGAAATCGAAATTATGACACGAAAACGAATAATTTCTGCATAATAGGTGAAGCCGAGCCATAAGTGCAAATATGGTATCAGAATATTAATGTGATAGTGTAAGAACGCGTAGCATGCATACCTAGAGACAATGGCTTATCGCGGGAGAAGTTAACTGCTTGAATTCATCTTACTGTACACGAGTCAAACAGGTCTCTCTCGTTGTTGGCTTATCACGCCTTCGTGAAGCTACTACTCCATTTCATTCGTCCAGTGAGGATTATGATATTCTAAAGCAGAACGTTTGTGATTGTTCGAATCGTTAAAGAATAAACTTGCTAGAATTGCCTAAAACGTTTTTTTCGCGATTTTCCAGTGTGTCCGAGCATAATGTCGTAAAATGATAGGGAGATCCTCCCAAATTCCCGCGGTCTGCTGCACAGTGTGTTGCGCCTAAGAGGCGACGGGGCATTTGGCACGCGTTCTGTTGCTACGCACAGCAGCTCCGGATTGGCAGGATCCTAATGCTGCACCGTCACAGTTCACAAAACTCTCGATTGATTTCTAGCCATCAGCTTGTTGGTTGGGGGCACGCAGTCAGTTGCCTTCATCTTAGCAAGTTCGCGTGGCTGGCAAGTGCACTGGAAGTAAATGCCAGAAGAAGAGACTCGTTAACATTCCAAGCAGACGTGCTGCCCTTTAGCTGTCGTGGCAAGCTAACCATTGACGTAAGGACCGGGGGATAGCCAGGTAAAGGGAAACGCGCGTTGGTAGGGAGTAGGTCTTGCCTATTTTTGCTGTGTTTTTGTCTCTCTTTAAAACCAAGAATATTAAAATATTTTCACTACTATCAATAAAGTAAACTATAATTTCATGTATCACAACTACGTGTGGAACATGAAATTATAGTTAAACATTTTCTGTAAAGTTTTGATAATTATAATTTTTTTTTTCTTCTTACCGAGACTGCCGTTTAGGACTCAGCGTCGCTGACAAAGCGCTGGTCAACTGAGTCTGTTGTATCAAAGCCCACTACAATCAGGAGGTTTCGTTACTTTGAGCTTCTGTGAACATACATAAGCAATGTAAAACTGTACAGTGCAGAAATATTGAGATACTGTTTACATATTCTGTAATTGTGTGTGACACGCAATCGTGTTTTATTCTAGCGTTTTCGAAGTCAACTTTGGAGAAAAAAAATACCTGCTCGTTATTGTATTTATTTTGTGTAAAGACTGAGTCCTTATCGTAATGTTGGCGCTGGGTTAAAACAAAGTACCATGTTTCAATTGCTGGGAATTGAAAACTATTTGTTTTACAATAATTAGGCCGATGCCGAATTGCAGAAACGCGGTACGTGAATTGATCAGAGATTATTTTCCACATGATCCAGGATCAGCATTCGAAGCTCAGAAACTTTGCACAAACCTCGATCAAGAGAGATGATCCGAGATAATTTTGAACTTGATCCTGAATCGCTTAATTTCCGTGGTTCATATTTATATAAGTGTTTAGGTGACAATAATTTAATTCTAATACAGGACGTCAGGTGATTCGCGGATACGGACTGAACTATACGAATATGTGATCAAAACTAAGTAGAAAATATTCGTCGGTAAACAAGTGTACGAGAAAAAATGCATTAAAGTAGATATAATTACTTCATTTCAAGTTAAGCACAGCAAACAGCATCAAAATACAAAACGTCGAAACGTCATAACAGGTGTTCGAAGTTTGCTCTGCCCATAGCAATGCACTTTCCCGCACTTTTGGTGCATGCAGCTTGTACGGAGCTCGGGCGCCGAATGCACCCATGGCCATTGCCATGTCCCAGTACTCACTGCATGTGAACTCCGTGGCCTCTCTGGCACTACTGACCTCCATTCGTTCCCTCACCGTATGCCTTACGACCGACTCATTAGTTGCAGCATTGCCACATCACTTCACCTTTATCTAATTATAATACCACATGTTTGCCACAATGGCTTTTGGACCTTTCATGTGGTTTTTTTTTCGTAAACTAAGGATCTAATGCATTTTTACCAAAGAGTGTTTTATGCATAGTTTTGATCACAGATTCGTGTGGTGCAGTCAGCATCCGTGAATTACGTAACATTCTCTATATGCACTCGATTATATAAACATTTAGCACTGAAAACATCGTTTTATGCCTACAATTTTATTGTGTTTAAACTCTGAAAAAAAAAAAAAACGTAATGCAGCTGTGTATTTACAAATTGTAAATGTTGGTAAACCTACGCTTTGCATGGAAATAATCCTATTTACAGATTTAATATTTACTAGGGAGTAATTTGTACTGAGTATTTGCTTATAAGTCAGTGCACATAATCACGAAAATATTGTGGAACATCGTAAGTCGGTTATAACATCGCACAAATAGAATTAACATAAAGTATATATAATACCTACTCTCCAAATCAAATTGTTATGAAAGTGTAAATTTTTTTAATGACTACAAGTTTTTTGATCATATGCAGTGTTAGATAGACATAAGGATTTTTCTGCTATTTCCTCTTGTTTCGTAGCACACCCCTCTCCCCCAATACGCGAGTTTTGGGCATACAATAAATTAAAAAACACGGGAAAAATTGCCAACATTAAGGCTCGTAATTGCTGTGTCTTTAAATAATACTCTCGGAGGAACACTTACGTCATAACATTTTTCGCCAATAGGGATTGAGCAGCATTGGCCTGTACAGTGTTGTCATCTTTACTACTTAGCACAACCTCGGTCCATTTGATCGCAAATTAAGAAAACTTAGATTTTGGTTTTGTAACACATATAGTTCTGATCTGTAAATAATTTGACTAAAATCAGTGGATCACGGTTGGGAGGTTAGAATGGTGCAACCGGCCGTAAGTGTTGGCTCATGAGATCCGTGGCAGTGTTCAGTTTTATTTCATCATGTGGCGATAGGTTAGAGAATAGCTACAAAGAAGAAACTAAATAGGGCTTTGAAAAGTTTGCAATTAACTTCCAGCCATTCGTAGCGTGCTGTGTGTGTGCATGTGAGAGAAAGAGAGAGAGAGAGAGAGAGAGAGAGAGAGAGAGAGAGAGAGAGAGAGAGAGAGAGGAAGAGACCGCGCAAAAGTGTCCGCGCTTACACTCTAAATCTGAATCAGTGACAATTTCATTGTTTCAAACAGTTAACAGTATGTGACAGATTCAACAGTCACTTCAATAAATTTAACTGATGAATCAGTGAAAATCATTGAACAAATGCCAGTTTTCCTTCACTTATTGATTCAGTGACATTTTCCACTGATTCATGTCATTTTTTCACTGGTTTTCAGTGATGTTTTTTACTAATGGATCAATTAAACAGCGTGTAAAATGGTCATTAAACAACGTGTGTCAACTTAAATAACAGCGCATAAACTAATAAAACCAATACAAAATACTTTCTAAAATGTGTTTCGTATTTCATAAAACCATTTTATGAGGTAACATACATGAACATTGCCTTTCATTCCGTTTTTACGTATTTCATTTCTTCAATGTCATGTAATCATCACAGCGCTCTGCATGAAGGTTTGAACTGCATACAATGTGGTGAAGAGAGTGCACTCATATGTACTATTCGTTTTAACAATCTTAACGGTACCAATCAAACCAAAAAACGAAAATTAAAGGCATATAACATAAAACTACACGCTTTAGATGAGGAAATATTTTACTTATATTTTCCTCTTTATTTTCAATTTGATGTGGTAGTTCACATGGTAACTTGATTTGGTAGCTCTCAGGCAGTAAGGTAGCAGTCTAGAAGTGAATTGGAAAGGATGTGCGAGTTCAATCCCGGCCACCTGCAGAGCATTTTTTACTTTTTTAAACCACGATAAATTTCGCATTATAATAAGTAAAATATCGTAAATATGTTTATTTCTTGTAATTATTTGGCTAACTCCAATGAAAACAATATTTTATTCGCCGCTGCAGTTGGCCGTCTCTTATTCAATCAGCGAAATTGTTTCACGTCACTAATTTGATCAGTGAAATTTTTTCGCTGAAACAATTAGTGGTTTTCCACTGATTCTAAGTGGAGCCATTTTCACTGATTCGAGAGTTGAATTTCACTGCGAATCGGTGGTTTTCCACTGATTATAATTTAGAGTGTACCTAACGGTTTCGACACAGCGGAACTGTGTAAAAATGTCGGTTCACCAAAGTTTTCAGTCCCATGTCCTCTGTAGGTGTGAAGAGATTGCAGATAAACTTTGTCATCTCCCTCCTGGTCTTAATGGTGAAGGCCTTATCTGACGGAGAATTTGAGGTCCAGCGAGATGGCATCCGCGCAGCACAGCTGAGAGCTCTCCCTAACTCCTTGTTGCCTGTCCAGCGAGCGGAGGAGCAAGTCGGAGTAATTGGGAGGGGAGTGGGGGAAGACTGGGCCCTTAGGAGAGAGAACTTGACCTTTACCCGCCATTTGTCAGTCAGATCTCGCTGTGGAGAGGGGGAGCTCTCTGTCCGCCCGCCTGATAATTATTCCTGATAATTCGACGCGATAGTCGAGAAATTATCGCCGTGTTCTTGTCTTAACTACACGGCCCGGTGCGGTGGGAGCAACTTTGTAATCACGCCCTTCTAATCTTTCACGACAACTTTATGTACCTGCCCGTTCCTTACATAATGTTTTCTCACTATGTGTCTGCGATCATTATCGCCCGGGTTGGGGGAGGTGGGGTTGAATTAAATAAACTTGGCTCGCGTATGACAAGACCGTCAGTAGTGCTCGAAAGGAGTGCCGTCCGAAGTGTGAGAATTGTTAGTAGCAAACCTGTGCATAAAAATGCTCTCGAGGGTACAGTTTAGTGACATTGACGTGTTTAACTTCGCATTTTCGTGTCCTCCTAGCTGGAGGTATTCGTCATGTTACAGGTTTAGACTAATTGTAACGCTAAGGGTGACACTGCCACGCGCATCACATACCTCATCGCCTCTACGCGCAAGACTCTCTCAACTGGTATAACAAGTTTTTCTGTTCTCAGCGTTCAGTTGACCCAACCATTTTATTGCGTTATTTTGTATACTCCTATAAAACTTTAAATATTTTGTAAGGCATTTTTATTTATAATTTATAGTCGTGACAACACTGGTTTTAAATGTTAACACACTCAGAAATTTCACTTTAAATAATAAATGAGAGACTGGCATTTGTATACACACGTTATGTCGTTGGCATATTGTGATAAATACCTGGTGACTTGAGTTAATAATACAATGAATCCTGTCTATATATTTGAAGTAATGTATTACTATTTATTGATAAATATTTACTGTACTTTCAACTGAAGTATTGTCATTTTGCTTTCGTCGTTGTGTTTTAGGTATTGGCGGAGAAAACATGGCATACAAAGGAAAATAAGCTTTGGACACCATCAGTTCTTAAATTGTTGCCGTTTTAAGTAATTGACATGCACTCTGTAGAGATGTGCCGCTATCTATTGGTTTGATGTGACGAAGACCACCGGGTTTCTTGCAGAAATACGCAAAATTATCGATAGTTACAAGCGGGCCTACCACGGCAGTCTGTCAAAGTAAAGGTGAGTTCAAGAATTCACCGTACAGCCGTAATCGATATATGATAAGCCTTACGCATAACAAGAACCGTCACAGTTCCATTACATTTTTCAACGAAGAAAGGAGGGGCTGGAGGTCTTTACTTTAGTTTCCCGCGTTTTGAACGTGGGAAATTTGAACAGCAACTTCACGATAAACTGTTACATATACTGGCACAGGAGTTGCAGCAGTGTGTTTTAATAGTAATTAATTTTGTACTTAATTTTGATCAGCAGGGCTTTGATACACGTCGCATGGAACTGGAGGGTACATACCATGGAAGCCGGAAGCCCACAAGCATTTCGATTGACTGGTGATGGGAAACCACAAAAGGGAGCGAGTTTTAATTAAGTATGGTAGGATCGAGCCAGTGCTCCGAATTCGAGTATTTTTGTGGCTATGAGCCCAGTATGAGCTTGCTTTGTAGGAGATGCGAATGGGAAGATTGGAGATAACTCCAAGCAATAATAGTCTGAGGCGACCTTTATGCGCGATGTCGTTAATACACCTCCGGAACAACGTGTCCCAGGTCTAAATTCTTAACGAGCCGTGTGTGGTATTTAGATGAAAATTTAGGTAAGTTAGTATTCACCCTATAAACCTTCCAGTATAAAGTAAAGACGTTAAAAAGCAGTAGTTAATATATGCTTGAGTGAAGCCACTGATAAAACAGGGCCTTGGGACCGAGCGAGGTTAGCGCAGTGGTAAACCACTGCGGGAGGACCTGGGTTCAACTCCCGGACCGACCATGCTGATTTCAGTTTTTTATGTTTTCCCAATATCACTGTGATGATTTCTTCATACAGGTTAGAGCTATTTCCTTCCCCGTTCCTGCTTCTCTGAGAAAATTGCTCCGTCTCTAATGATCTCGCTAACAACGCGACAATACGTGGCATTCTCCGAGCAAGAATCAGAACTACATGCCTACTGGCGAACAAAATGAGGAAGGGTTTGACACAACACAGTGTGGCGCAGGATGAATAATAGCAGATATCAGTAATGAAATAAAAATTAGTTACTTTGGGTTTCTCTTAACACGGCTGTGCTCAGAAAAGTCCAAAGGTGACGGGTCGTCCATTATTGTAGGGCATTGTGAACGGCTTGTATGGCGACTCGGAGCTCGTAAACTTGAGCGACGGAGGGTGGGCGGGAACACACACTGCTCCGACCTCTTCGTCACATGAACGTGGCCTTGTCTTGCTCGGCCGCCGAGGATCGTCGACGTTTGAACTTTCGTGGAAAAAAGAAACAGGAGGACGGCGTTAAAACTGCATGGCAAATCACCACTCGACCACGCGGTGTGTGTATCCGGAAAATATATGAACTACCCAAGGTCACGCCGTTCTCTCTCTTCCAGTCTTCTCTTACTTCCCACTTCCTCCTCCAATAAGATAAAGTTCTTGGTGCGGGTGTCAGGGTTCGAAGGGACCATAAGTTGTGGCACATTGTTGACTAATTATTGCGTGGTCTTGTTGATGCTTCTGTGTGGGCTGGTGTCTGCAGAAGTTGCTTAGATTCATGTCGACAGGTGTACCCGCGTTCGTCTATTGAATTTTCCCGCACTCGCCGTTGTTATTCCTCTCTCAACAGCTATACTAGGCGGCGTTCCAAAGCGTTACTCTGAGAGTAAAGTAACAAATAGTAACAACTGAGGAAAGAAAGAGTAAACGTGGTTTCGGAACGACCATTATATAAATTCGCATTATATGTTTACAAAAGTACTGAATAAAGTAACCAATGAAAATTCCAAAATATGTTTTTCACTTTTTAAAAATTATTTATTTTCCAAAAAATTAGTTATAGGCCTGTACGTAACAGTTTTACTTTCCATAAGTTAATCGTAAACATGTCTAAAAATAGAACCTTTATACAAGTTAACTTTGAAATAAAAATAATAAATTTATGACTCGTCCTTTGCAGTTTTCCCGCGTGTTTCTGTAACCAGAATGTCCAACATTTCCTCTCAGTTTTATACTAAACTTCCCGCCGTTTTCAGTTCTCAATCCGTTACTCGCTGAAATAGAATATGTAAAAGTTTTACTCTGGCAAGATGCTCAGAGTAATGACTCTGCAGTTTTGGGGCACCGCCATGAGCAAGTAAAACAAATTTACTCAGTGTGTTTTGGGATAGCCAAAGAGAAAAGTTTACTCGCAGGGTAACCTTTTTGGAAGGCCGCTCTAGCACTCAAGTCTCACTCCTCCCCGGCAACGTGTAGTTTACGTAACATACATAAGAACACCAGGATGAGAAATCAGCAAGTATTCGAAGTCCATTTATCACGGTTAATGTCGTGCCAAGTGCAGCGTTGCGCCCTAATCGGGAGTTCAATTAGAGTGTCAGGAAACTGTTCGGACTGGCCGAGATTTGAACCCGCGCCCATAATATGATGGCCAGAACAGTGGTAGTACGATATCAGTGGCGCGCAAGATGGGACGAACCCCGTGCTGTGTTGCCACATTGTGCACGAAAAACGTCATCGTACGACATTTTGCCACTAACATTTTCGTCTTTAGTTTCTCTCATGATTCACGTGGTGTGGTTCTTATTCGCGCGTTCAGGAACAGCCTGTATGAGTATACAGGATGATTCTAAAATTATAGAACAAACTTTGAGGGGTGGTAGAGCTCACTAAAACAAACAATTATTGTATAGGTATATATGGGCGGAAGTGACGCGTTGAGGCACAAACACAAACATAACACATGACATGCAAAACACTGTTTATTAACAACGTCGCCGCTTAATGCCTTTTTACCGAGTCTAGATTTGTTCCTATGGGGGCATTTGAAAGCCCTTATTTATGAGACTCCAGTTGATTCCATTGAAGACCTCCTCGCTCGACTATCCTGTGCGGCTGCACGCGTGCGTGAAATACCCGGCGTATTTGAATCTGTTCGCCAATCACTCCACCGACGCTACCAAGCTTGCATTACTGTCGGTGATAGCAATTTTGAGTAATTATTATAAACATAGCTGTAAAAAGGCATTTAGTGGCGACGTTGTAAATAAACAACGTTTTGCATGTCATGTGTTATGTTAGTGTTTGTGCCTCAACGCGTCACTTCCGCCCATAAGATAATTGTTTGTTTTAGTGAGGTCTACCACCCCTCAAAGTTTGTCCCATGATTTAGAATCATCTTGTATATATATAGTGGTTTTGCAAATATTTGATTGGAAAAGTGCGAATATACCTTGAATAGACTAAACTGTAGTTACTTGTTTTCTCTTTGTTGGTGATAATTAGTGCCACGGATCTTTAGCGAAAAGATCCCACGACTAGTTGTACTCCAAAACACGTTAGTTCAGCATCAGTATCGCTGTTGGATGATTTCAGCTCGCACGCGTCGTAGATTTCTGCCGCGAATCACAGACGCACAGTATCGGAGTAACCTAATTCTGGTTGGCCAGTCGAGTAAGGAAACTGTCTTCTCGCAGAGACGCGCCTCCAATAAGCAAAATAATGCTGCTGGTACGCCCGTGTGCTATTGAAATCTAGGAAGTGCGGAAATAGTTTCGCGAAAAACAGGTTGTTCTAGCGATAATTAGAAACACCCGAATTTTGCAAAAAGATTTCCGCGCGTGTTAGATTTCAATACTCTACGGGCATACCGTCAGTTCGTTTTGCCTTTTGGTCGCGTGTCTTTGTGAGGAAACATTTTCGTACTTAGCTGGCCAATCAGAAGTGTGTTACTCCTGTTAGTGTGAGTATGTGATTCGCGAGCAGACGCCAAAGACGCGTAACTCGTAAATCATCCAACCACGAAAGTGGATCTGAGCCAAAATGCTATGAAGTTCGAGTGTCCCCAGCGATAATTAAGCTTTGGGAAGGAAACGAAAGCGTTCTCTGCGTTCAAAAGTATGGCCAGGCACGTGGCGCACTGCCGTTTTGAAACTACGTGATCCGAGCGTTAGCCCTCCACGCCAGAACAGGCGAGCGTCCAGTTCTGTCCAAAGACCGTGGCACACAGACTACACCCCCTTCCCCCCGCCTGCACTTCAGCAAGCTCCCCAGGCCAACTCCGGCCCCCAGACAGCCGCGCGCATTAATTCCGGAGCTGTAAGTGGTGACCGGCGACTTTTCCAATTCCGCGCCCAGAAATGAGAACGCGGGAGGGAGNGGTCTTCAATGGAATCAACTGGAGTCTCGTAAATGAGGGCTTTAAAATGCCCCCATAGGAACAAATCGAGACTCGACAAAAAGGCATTTAGCGGCGACGTTGTAAATAAACAATGTTTTGCATGTCATGTGTTATGTTTGTGCCTCATCGCGTCACTTTCGCCCATATATTCCTATACAATAATTGTTTGTTTTAGTGAGCTCTACCACCGCTCAAAGTTTGTCCCATGATTTTAGAATCATCCTGTATATCGGACGATGTTACAAACTTTCGGGTATGATAGAAAAAGGCACCAGAATCAATTTGAAACAGGGAATCCAGGTTTGGAAACGCCTCCGTCGAACGTTACAACCAAAAGTGTGTTGGGATGNTTTGAAACAGGGAATCCAGGTTTGGAAACGCCTCCGTCGAACGTTACAACCAAAAGTGTGTTGGGATGTCCGATACAATCGTGTTGCTTCCCCCCCCCCCTGTTTCCATTAGCTTGTCCTTACAGAAACACCATATCCACACATTCCACGGCAGTGTACTATTTGACTCGGGCTGATCAAGTGCATTCGTCCGCATGTAAACACAGACCGCAGTCTACCCACACTCGTACCGAAGGACCCACCACGTCGACACACCGCATGCCATCTACCTTGCATTAGTTAGTGGAGCGTACGTCCCCAACCCCTTGTGCTCGACTACGCCTGCAAGACACGGTGGCCGACTCATAGCGTCGGGATTAGCATGCCTAACTGCCACTCTCCCGGCACAGAGTTCGATTCCCGTCTCGGGAAAGGTTGTATACCCAGGCTTCAAGGTAATGTTAGTATTTTACTTTATGACAGTAAACGTAGTACATTATTTATCAACTCCCCGACTGTTGTCGTATTCCACTTTAGTAGGTATCACACACACACACACGCGCGCGCACACACACACACATGCACACGCTTACAGAGTCAGTGGTACCTCCGCTGGAAGCTCCTCTTGACGCGATTTTCCCAACGGGAGAATCGCTAGCCGTTGCCACGCATTCAGACGCGCCGAGTTAAATACGTTCGCGCGTTTACTTCAACGTTCTGCGGCGACAAGCTCCCACGCTGCGGGCTTTGTCGAATCGCGTCTCACTTTTCGACGAAAGCGAAGCCAGTGGAGCGCAGATAAAAAAAATATATGTATACTTCCTACGCTGGAGAGAGCGAGATGTGGGCTCGAAAATATGCCCCCCTTCCACCTCCATTAGTTTTTCCTCGCCGTGCTCACATTTGTTCGAGGAACCCCGGCGTGTTAGTGAAATATATTTATCATTATTCTCCGTGCCCCGTGCGGAATTTTCCCTGGTCCCTTCCCTCCCTTCTCGGCGTTATCATGAAGCGGTGGCAAACAATCCCCGCTTTGTTCGCGGGTTCTTTCATTCCGGGGAGTTTCCCCGCCGCGCGGCCAGCTTTTTGTCTCCCCGATGCGCCCGCCACGTTTAATTTGTTCCTTTTCACGCCGACAAGTGCAAACAGAACGTCGAAACGCTGACGCGCTCCTCTCGCGAAACTCCCGCCGCACAGAGTATCGCCACCGCCCCTGCCTTGCTCGCTAGCAGTGAGGTGGGGGTCGGTAAATATAGTGTGGGAAATGGGCAAGAGCCGAGGAGGGAGGTGGCAGTATATGTGTTCCGGCCGGTCAGTTTGTCGACTGGAAGTTGTTCCCAGTGAGTGATAACTCCGTGCACAGTCGCACGTCGGCCACAGTATGTAGGCCCTACAAACTGCGATGCGGGTCGACCAGGTATGCCGTGGGAATCTTTTTAATGCCCAGGATCGCCAAACCCGCAGGCCAATGGTAACGTCCGCCACGTTTCCCACCCACACGCGAAACTGTGAATGTGATTCCTCCGGGAATCGAACCCGTACCACCATAATGGGAGTCATTTAGCGTTGGCGGCACCTTCACAGCTATCACGATCGTCAATCTATTGAAGGGCGTATTTAAGGGAAAGGCACAGCGGACAAGTGCCTCCCCCCCCCCCTTCACCGTCAAAGANTTCACCGTCAAAGATAGAAAATAGTGGCAATTCCACATAAACAAAACCCGTTGCCAACATTCAAACATACAGTATACGTTTAAAACTAATTTTGGTCTATAGACAGTTAAAAATTTAGTATTGATAGGAATGAACGCGTCCTTTAATAGCCCAGATGGTGTCATGAAATTACATGGAAAATGGTGCCCCCTCGTTCAGTGAGCTCGTAATACGCCACTGACCATTGTGATAAATATCAATCTTGTGAAAACATAATAAACTGAATTTTTACGCATTCATTAATGCAAGTGGTCTTCGAAACAGTAGAGAGAAGTGGAACAAAACGAAAAAAAAACTCACTTTCCAGGGGGCAGTAACACTACAATGAGAGAGTAAATTAAAGTGCTTCTAACAGAATCAATGCTCCCGATTGGCGCGGGCTTTTAATAAAAGCAGAGGGAATCGAGACTTATGGAGAAGTCGAGATTAGTGTGTGTGATTTAAAAAAATGGGAAAGAGAAGACGGAAAAGCGCGATATGCATTTTTTTTTTCAGATTTTTTTTTTGCTGGGTTATACTGCTGCTGTTACACAATAGCTATGACTGGGTTGCCGATTAATTCAGCCACTGACTTACAATAGATGTTGCGAAGGCTTCGACAAAAGTACAATCGGGTACATTGCGTGGAGGTAAATTTTTTTAAAATTAGATTAGCTTCATTTTTACATTAAGATAAAAACCTGTACTTAGTTAACTAGTCGTATATCGCAGTACGCAAATAAATGCTTGTAGACTTAGGATACAGTTAAAATAACTGTTTTCCTGGTTGTATTGACAGTTAAAATGTTATTCACATGTTTTTATGCTAAGACAGTAAAGTATTTTATTAACTAAACAGAGCTTAATAAAACTGAAGCGTTAGAATTTTTCTTTTTACATAATTCAACAGTAAATTAGCAGTATAATTTTGAAGCTACAATAAAAGTTCGTATCATTTAACTATTAAATGCAACGTGCCGAAATTTTTCTATTTTTGAATTCTAGAATATTGACACGTTACGTAATCTGTTCACGGTTAACTGAACACATTTGTATGCCCTACTTATTTCTATTTTCAGTCAGTTTGTTTATTTCCGCCTTGTATTCATTAGNGACCGATGGTAGCGACCTCTAAAACCTTTCCAAAAATTAAATAAAAAAAAACTAGTTTATATTTAAGGATAGAAAATCATATGACGGGATGCCGCAGTTTCAGAAGTGCTTACGTTACCACGAACAGCCCATGCATATTTATCACGCATCAATACGAAGGCGTGCAACCTATCCGTTGTTATGCGACAATTATTACGCACATGCAGTGCCGGCGTACGCTGTAGCTGCTCCACGTAGGTATAATATATTTTCAAGTTTTCCAGGACCACGTGTAGATCGTTTGCGGTTAGTGTAAGCACTTGTGAAAGCTCTGATTAGGACATAATTTTCTGCCTGTTTTCAGTCCTTCCACCATATGTGAAATTAACATGTCTATATACCCGATGACCAGTACCGGTGTTTCTAGTAAGCGAAACTGTTAGATTGTTAGGAATATAAATATTAGCAAGTGTGTACAAATGTAAATGTTACACTTTTAATACGATAGTACAACGTAGAACTACTTTCGCTACATGGCTGCCGACTTTACGGAGAGCGTGCTCATCGGCGTGTCCGTTGATATACAGCGCGTGTTATGCGTTAACATGGTTGGATGTGATTCGTTACGGAAAGTCACGACTTGTGGCCTAAAGAAATCACTAAGGGCTTTATTCAGACTCGAAAATGCGAAAATAAAATTATTGAGTTAAAAATACTGGAAACTGTCAGAAATGAAAGGAAACAATTTTGCACTGCGTATCAACAAGCGAAGATAAACCTCTGAAAAGCAGTTGTGAATACCTTACCCAGCCATAAACAAAATAGGGGTTGTTACACTCGCATCGCTGTAAACGTTGCAGACCTGAGTAACAAGACAGATTATTGACCGTCATGTCCAAAAGTACATAAACAGGTAGCTTATTATAACTCTCTAACCCGCTCTGTTTGCGAGAAAACAGACCGTATAAATAAGGCTGGCCTTTCAATGCCGTGGAGAAAGGCAAACTGAGATTTTTGTGTGGTGAAAGTATTGCCAGTTGGTAACCGGACGAATAGGCCCTTAGTCAGCTGTCTTTTAATTATACGTCAACCAAATATAGTTATCAAACATTCAATTCGATCAATGCGCACAGTTCCACTCTCCTGCTCCCTCCTTTCAGGCTACTAAAAACATGACGCAATTTCTCTTCCGAAGAACGACGCACTAATTTACATTACGTGTAGATACCTTTACTTACATTATCTTAAATACCGCATGAAGTTGAGTAGCAATTGCTGCTCTTTCTAAGCACACGTTGTTATTTGAGTGTAAGACACGAGTTTGAACACTGTAAAGGTTTAACAAACAAAAAAAATGCTTTAAGAACTCTCTATCTGTGCCAATTTACCACCGTCGCGTGATCATTTAGTTATGTATTGTTCCACGTGCTACGTTAAAGGAAATTTCTACATATCGCTTCATCGTTCGAGCAGTATGGTCCATTCGTCACGTTTTGAAAAGGAGTCATTAATTAATTTATTTAAAACGTAGCAAGATTTTAATTCATTGAATTTTTATTGCATTCGTGTTTCTCTTCCATGTATTGTGTTCTTCGTTTTTTGCTTATTTTTTTCGTAGTCATTGAAGGCGATGGAGATCCAATCAAAATCCGAATTCGGTTACGAGTAACATTAACTTAAGCGCATTACCTTTTGTAACGGAATATTGAAAATGGAGCTCGAGTTAAATAATTTTCAATCAAAGGGATTGTCGTCAGGTTTACCTCATTTTTCAGACATTAAAGTTACTCATTGTAATTTAATCAGAGTGAAACACTGGCTGCTCTTAAAAATAGCACTATCAATATTAGCACATCAACGCAGGGACATCATTAAAATTGCGACAGACAGGATGTTGCTAGTTTGACAAATTGAGGAATTCCGTCGAAAATAATGAACCATAGTCGGGCACAGACAGTTGAACGGCCTCCCTAGTAAAATATTTAAACGACTCAAGGTCACGTAAGGAAGCATTGCCACGGCGATGGAAAATAGCATCAACAAACTTCGCGTGCGCTCTGTTTCCTAAGAATTTTAAGTGGTGACTGTGGGTTTTTAATACAGCAATCTGCTCATAAAAGTTACACATCATTGTCGCTGTAGTTTAAAACTCTGTTTTACAGAAGAATAAACATCGTAAACAGAGTGCTACTCATAAAGGTTTTTACTGAATTACACCTTTCATCGACCGTTTTTATATTTCAAGAACCAAATTTATGAATTGGCAACAAAATACCGACGTTCATTTCTGCCCGGAAAAAAAAAAAAGATTTACATTGAAATATTCCATCGTCAAAAAAAAATTATAGTAGACACAACTGCTTACAGTGAGATAAATATGATAACTTGGGGGACCTCTTAAACTCTCATATACTACTCGCTGAATGTTTAAAATAGCAAGCGACAAGTTTACCTCGCGCACATTGGAGTCATTGCCCGAGTAATAACTTGACTGGGTATTACCATACAACGACTTAATGGTCGTAGTAACTGGTTACGGCCCAGCCTGGCCACCGACGTGTTTCGCACGACCGTCGAGCAGTAATGATTATTCAGGAGCCTGTGATAAATGCGCGAGATGTAATTAAGTGGTCACGGCAGCCCAACTTTGGCCTGACCTTGGAGGACTCCGCAGTTCGAAGTCAGCGTGTTTCCCCAAATACAAAAATTAATCCGTTTTCCTGTGGAGCCATGGCGTCTGCACTCTAAGAAATTATTCGCTAATTTTCCGTATCAAAGTAAACGTATGGCGAGAAAGCGGAAATGGTAGAGTTTTTTTCCCTCCGTACAGCCATGGTAGCGTTCCTAACATTTGCTCACGAAAGAGTCAAATTCGTTGTGGAGATATTTGGGTGTCTCTGAACATCGAGGTCTTGGTAGCCGATGAGTGTGAAGTGAAGTGAGGTGAGTATGGAGCAGCGCTGGAATGCAAGGGCGGGGGGAACGGGAGACTACCGAGAAAACCCGCCGACCAGCGACATCGTCCGGCGCGATTCCCACATGCAAAAGTCTTGGAGCGTTCCCAGTGGGAGGCGAGTAGTCTGACCACTACACCACTTCGGCCCTGTCAAATGCGTAGGGAAGTTCTCAACTTGTTTTTGTAGCGACGCTTAACATTCCTATATGTATAGCCCGATGTGTGGTATTATTTATATGCTATGTA
The DNA here is from genome assembly GCA_002778355.1 of Clitarchus hookeri. Taxonomy (NCBI): domain Eukaryota; kingdom Metazoa; phylum Arthropoda; class Insecta; order Phasmatodea; family Phasmatidae; genus Clitarchus; species Clitarchus hookeri. The sequence goes on along the minus strand of NQII01006898.1, from coordinate 59,854 downwards.
CATATTTATGTTCATGCGAGCAAGGGTTTGCACATTAACACATTTTACTTTCTTTAAAATTCCGCTATTTCAGTTGGATGAAGCATGAACAAGGTGAGACTGCTCATTGCCATATTAAACTAACATATGGCGGAATGATACAAAATGAAAAGAAAAGTAGAGCCCAAGGAGGGCTTTAAGAAGTGCTCAATTAGCCGTGAGTAGCCTATAGTAAATTTTCTAGAAACTTTTCTACAGTGTGCGCGGCAAGTGTACCAGCCTCCCACCACGGCGATCCCGGCTCGATTCCCATTTAGCTCTCACCTGTATTATAGCACGTAGGAAACGTGACGGACGTTTCCGCTGGCCAGTAGGGGTTAGTACTTTCGTGTTTTTAAAATAATTCATCCAGTTATAATAATTCGTTTATCGGAAAAGAAAAGCAAGGGAAAGTTGGTGGTTGTGTGTTTTTTTGTTCAAAAATATAATAAAGAAGTGTAAATATTTAATACATTACTGCAACCTGCGCTGATACGACCTAACCTAGCCGAAGACTTTCTTCGGGTTGCAAAAAAATAGTGGCGTCCGAGTAAAATGTAATGCTTGGCTGTAGGGAAAAACAACTAACAGTACTCACCGCAGCGCCTTCTTCACGAACTCGTGAAAGGCCACTGCGAGGTCAGTAGCGAATCGTGGGCCAGCCATCAATGAAGCTTTTTCCCAAATGAACCTCTTTGGTGAGGCCCAGGCGGAACAGAGTTCCAAAGAGCAGACAACTTGTGCGGAACAGGCTAAAAGCCAACTGAACAGAAAGGTGTTTTTGTTGTTACCAAACGAAAACGATGGCGAGCCAATAACGGCCTGTCGCACAAAGATTCGGTCTAACTAAAAGTATGTTATGCTTTTAAATATATAATCTTGCATAAAGTACGCAAAAGTAGTTTTATCTCATAATTTTGTTCATGCTGTCATTTTTGCTTTTTGGTTGAATGTGCATCTATGATTGCGTACATTTGATTATTTTTATGGCATTAAAAAGAATGACTTATACCCTGTTGCACCATTAATAGCCCTGAACCAATATCCTAAGATCCTGTATGTGATTGGCTCTCATTTCGTGACGTCATGATGCAACTGTTTATTTTAAAGTTCTGAGTCAATTTATAAGTTTCTGTGGACATTATATCGGAAGACTAAGATTTTTCACTATATAATTTAGTTGACTGCACTGCAACATTACCGTTTCAGTTGTTTTGTTTGATTGAAAATACTTTGCGCACACACTTTTCGTTATTTTTAATGCCAATATTATTGAAGAAGGTAGTGTACATAGAACTAGATGGTGCTATGTTTGATCTGTTTTAAGTAAAATTCTTGTACGAATTTTACTGAATGATATTCAAGTGTGTATAATGTTGTTTTGAATTCCCAAAAAAACAATTGAGCTTTGCGCTATCTGTTGGCGTATTTTCAAACTACATTTGTCGGCTACGGCTGCTGTTTCGTGAGCAAATCACTCGAGGTGAGATTTAGCTCGTGTGGAAAATTAGGACAGTTTCTGATGTTCTGAATGGCTTTTCCAGTTTTCCGTTTTGTTTTCTCGGAGGGATAAGCATGAATTTAGTTATTTCTTTACAAAACATAAATCCCAATTTTAATTAAATAAATTAATTGTGTCTTAAGACTTTATAAGTGGTCTCAGTTTAAATTTTACAACATTAAAAAACAACCGAATCCATTTTTAAACTACATAAATAATACAAATTTTATTTCTAGTAAATAAATATATTTAACTGTGCTTTTATCTTCACATAACCTATATTCAACACAGACTTTAATTTTTCTCTATTCACTTTATAAACACTTAAGATGTATTTTTATGTGCCAAACAGAGCTTAAATACGGAATATTTGAATCTTTATGTAGTTTTTAAAACAAATTTGCTTTTCAATATAATTTTGTCATTTTAAAATAAAGTGCTTATATTTACTTGATCTGAGATCATCCTCCTGAACCGCCAAAATGCACGGTTCAAGGCGAGGTTCAAGTTGATCTTAGTTTGGCGCCCCGAATACAATGGTGCAACAGCCAAATGTGCTGAACCAGGATCAAGCCGGTATTTGATCCTAGATCATTGCTGAACCTCAATGGTGCAACCGGGCATTAGACTCTCGTGTCAGGAAACGCACATCAATAACATTACCTTAGTCATGCATAGCGATATTTACTTCATTTATTGCTTTTCTTGGTACATAAGGCGAGACGCTGGCTCGGCTTTAGAGGTTTTGGGTTAACACTCCTTCGCAGTTTATATTTCTTCCTGCAATAAGGACCCATACAGTTGATTCTATGGCACACAGTTTGATTTTATTGATATCAATAGCGTAAGTTTGATTAAAAAGTACCACTAGGCCTTGTGGAAACAGAGCTCTGTATTTCGTCATGCTTTCATTTGAGTTCTTTAATATGTTCACGAGGCATTGATCGAGATGTGTTCCGAAATTTTGAACTAAAGAAAGACGTTATATTGACAGTGTGTGACTTTACTTTATCCATTTTATCGTAACATTTCTTTTCTGATTATATGGTACACCAGATTTGTGACCTAGTGAGTTTTGAGCGTACTGTTCCACCATGAGTGTTAAGGAATTTTGTAAAGCACTTTCAGATTAACACACTTTTGCTGGTTTTTAATTATGCTGCTATAAGTGTAATTGCGCAGTATACAATGTAAATGTGTTTATTTTTTAAAAGTCTATTGTCTTATCTATACAGTCAGATAACTTCTGATTTTGATGGCCAAATAAAAAGAGTATACATAACGTTAATAAGAATAAACCTTAAACACGCCTACTCTATTCGATAAAGAACTGGGTTCGCTGTAAACCACAGAATGGGATGTGGTGTTACAAAAGGAGGTCTAGATTGTGGGATGGCAATGCGAGTTCGACAGATTATTAAATGTACTGCACTGATTTCAATTTTAATTAATTTTTAAGCGGGTACTTACATGCGGCAAAGTTAAAGTGGCACCGCCCTATCATCAGCTTAATCCCCAAGGACTATTCAGAGTCAAAGAGTAGGAAAGATGTGCTGACGGGCGATTGAGGAGGAAGACAGCAAGGACATTTCCGGGGGAATGGAGATGGCGGCCTCGTGCGGCTGGTCAGCATCGAACACGCGACCTCTGGTGTACAAGCCTCACACTAAACACGCTAGGTGAGTGTTGCTACGAAGGCTGCAGTGTATATAGTCCATTCACGGTTACTTCCAACTTTTCTGAAGCCCTACTAAAGTTCTACTTTCAGGCTATTCCTCCTACTCCTCGTGAAAACAAAGCTTAACCAAGTCTAGAAAATTACACCAAAGGGACAACGTAATGCATTCGTTCGCAATCAGTTTAATAATATTTTGCATGAGAACCATTTCCTACTAAGCACTACCAACACACATGATCTCCCTGTTTGTATTCCTATTAAGCAGGTATAAATGAAATAAAATGTATAGATTAAATACAAATAAACGTTCACTTTAACCAACAAATAAGCTATTTTATGTTAAGAGGAGTATAAAACTGTTATGAAACTGCAAAACACGTCATACATGGGGTGATTTTTCAAATGTTTGATTCGAAAAGTCTGAAGAAAACCGCGAATAGACTGTACTCGCAAGTGAGTGAAGAGATTTGGGTGGCTCTGAACATCTAGGTCTTAAGAGCCGACGAGGTGTGAAGCGAGGTGAGTATGGAGCAGCGCCGGAGCGATCCCCGAGGCAACCCGCCGACCAGCGGCTTCGCCCGGCACGATTCCCACATGCGAGAATCCGGTTCGCATAGGCGGGAGGAGAGTACTCTAACCAATGCGCCTCCGCGGGCCGGCTGTACTCGTGTAGCTCGCTCGTGAGGTGGTCGGCCATTGCCCCGTAACGGACCATCTCGAGTCACCGACAGGCTTTGTGTGTTGCGAATGACGTCGCCGCGACAGCATCACGCGCGCCTGGTGATTAATCTCCTTGGCAACGCGAACACCTGGCGACGTGAAAGCCGCGCCGGCGAGCGTCGCTAACATCATTAGTTAAGCCGTGTGCACAGAGATGCTGGATCTCCGCGAGTGTTGTGACAGCTTGCACAAGCAGCTTCGGCGTCCTTCATCTGGCAATATCTCAGGATTGGAAACATTTATTTTCCTTTTCGTAAAAAAAAAAACGGTGTAGTAGAATCTCAATACTAACAGTCTTTCCACGAGAATATTTTAAATAATTCCCGACGTTGTGTAAAATAAATACCTTGCTTATGGCCAGGGATGTAAGGGTATAAATGGAAAAAATGCATTAATAAAATGAGCGACACGGGGTTTAGATGCTACATACGAACATATGTCGTAAATACAAAGTATTATTCCACATGAAACCCATCATATATGTCTCGATTTATGCTCGTGTGAGGCTACCTGGTTTTTAATTTATGCGAGTGACTCGCGACCATTGACGATACGTGGAGAACGAGTAATCAGATCTTCCGTGGTAGCGCATAAGCATACATCTTTCAGACACGGCTGGACTATCACATCTGACAGTTATCCTTTCACTATCACAGTTTAAGCAACAATTTTTTTTTTTGCATTTACTCTATGCTAAATGGTTTTGCTTGGAAACAATATTTAATGTAACATGCTACCAGTTACTTTATAAATAACCGAAGAACATTCGTGATGTGGCGATATTAACCACATGTGTTAGGAGTCTAAATCTTGATGCATGTATTCTATACCCAGTGTCTTGTTACTGTTTCGCTATACTGTGTATGTCGTAAATATGTCAGATTATTCGTTTCGACTCGATTTGGAGCAGCTTACGCCAGATATCCCTTTTCTAGTATTCTAAAAACAAATTGCATTGCAAAGAATTTTCTATTGTTTATTTACAGTTTGGTTTAGTTACATTTTACCGTGACAGCGGTTTTGCCAAAATTTTGTTTTGTTTATATTTATTTGCCGCAGGTTTATTGTTTTATTAGTTGATGTTTACTTGTTTTCTTGCTTTAAATTCCGTATTTTACATCAATATTTATTTGAGTGAACTATTTTAAACTTGATTTTGGAAATACCTCTCTAACACATGTTAATTTTTAACTAGTAGAATGATTATATTGAATCTGGGGCATTGGCGTCTGACGAAAGAAGCTAAGCGCTGGCCGGCCCTCATCTTGGATCCATGTGACCTTGACCCAAAAACCCAAAAAATAAAAAAAAATAATTAAAAAATTTATTTAAAAAAACTTAAATTTCCGGAGGTCTACCAAACCCCCTCCACCAATACTCATTCCGCCATCTTGATAGGTGCATTCCACCGTCTTCGTACGCGTCACAGTCTCCGTCCGCCATCTCGGTTTTTTTTTCGTTTTTCATTTGTTTATACATTACTGGAGTTTGTCTCTCACCTTCGTTTGACCGCCATCTTGGTTTTTTCTTTTGTCATTTGTTTTTAAATCCTGGTTCTCTCTCAGCACCGCGTCCAGAAAACGACCGACCCCCTCCACTCCCCCCTTCCAATATATTTAATTGACCAATTGCCCCACCCCTGTTTCTCATTGGCTAATTTTTAAATATAATTTTTATAAATATTTTAATATATATTTTTTATATTTTTATTTTATTTTGGTGCCAAAGGTTAAGGTCACATTAATCCAATATGGTGGCTGGCCAGCGCCTAGCTCCTACCCCAGATGCCGATGCCCCAGACTCATCATAATCATACTACTTAACGTTTTGCTGTGTCTCTGTATAGGTTAATCTTATTGTGATTTCTTTGGCGGACAATTCAAAATTACGCGTAATGTATGGAAATCATGAATTTCATTATTACGATAACGTATTCTAAGTTATGTGATTTCCGTTTCCTGTTAAGCTTTTGTATTTTGGCTTGGGTTCATATAATGTGGTCCATCCTAATGTAGGGCAATACTGAAAATTATTAATTTTAACTGCATAATCAAAATTGTAATGCTATTTTACTTTCAAAAGATTAAGTATAGGTTGTTTGGCCAGGGAAAATGAGTAAGAGTACCTAGTGACGGTAATTCTTGTTGAATTAGCAATTTTAATTTTTGGAGTGTTACATTAAGATGCCCAGAACTGCAAAAACTGGTATTCTCTACCAAGTTATTTTGAATTATTTTTCTGACTGTATATAGTTTGCAAAACTTGTTGGAATAGAATTCTGAAGGCATCAAGCAAGTGAACTATGTTTATTTTGTAAAGATTCAATTGCAATGAAAATATGTTGAGTTTGCCCAGTAGCCCAATTTATGCTTTACTATAGCCGTTAAAGCAATTAATACTTTAATGAGAGATATGAAGTTCAAGAAATGAAAGTTTTGGTTTTTCTATTTTTTATCTTCAGTTTAGTTAACATGTGTATGTTTAAATTATTTGCTTGTCACATATGTGTTTATTAATTAACAAGAGTAATGGTAAATTTTAATTAATTAAATTTTGCAAGCCATCAATTCTGACTAATAATCATACATTTTCATAATGCTCAGCATTTACCAAAACCTATTTTGTTTAAGTAAAATCCATGTGTTCTGATTTAAATGGTATATATATATATATATTTATTATTTAATGCCAAAGTTCAGGGTTAAGTTTCTTAAATCTGTGGTAATATCATCTTACATACTCTTAGAAAATTACCAGTTTATTAGACAAACAACTTCCGTCGCGTGTTCTAGAGGTAATTAGCAACAAAAAAAAATCATATACACGTGTAGGCTATGAAGCTCCGTTTCAGAGTTACAGTGACGGAAATGCGATGAATACAAATTTCCAGGAGCGGTTTTCAGTGAATGTGTGGTGCGGATTACGTGGCAATCATCGCATTGGAGCACATTTTCATGCAGGGCAATCTCAGTGCTCACTGCTGCAGACAATTTCTGGAAAGCGCCTTAGCACTCTTACTGGAAGATGTTTCGTTTGCAGTATGGCGCGACATGTGGCTGCAGGAGGATGCGGCACCTACATATTCAGCAGAACTGTGACGGAGTTTTTCGAGGCTCGGCATCACCCCTTTTGCAGAAATCCTCAGTTTTCGCGTCGTTTTTACTGACAATTTACGATTATATGACATTTATATTTTACGAGTTGTTTAATATTTTTGTGCATGGTTTTAATTCTGTTATCTACTTGTTGTAAAAAGTTAGTAACATATTTATATTTTATCAATAAGTTCCTGCCTTTTTGCAAGCAGGAAATAACACACAGTGAAAATTAGACACAAAAGTATTAAAGAACTAGTGAATTGTAAATTTTTTATAACCAAACATTTCCAGTAACACTTCTGAAATTGAAACGAAAACGAATAATTTCTTCATAATAGGTGAAATCGAGCCTTAATGCAGTGTTTCCGCGCAGGCAGATAGGAAGAGGTGGCTCGCTCCCATGGCCGCCGCAATCTCCTGACCTCTCCCCCATTGGACTGTTTCTTATGGAGTTGCCTGTAGACTAGGATGTACAGCGTGTGGAAACCAGACTTAAAATACCAATTGATACGGGCGATCACTGAAGCCACCACTAACTCCGAAATGGACTTGCAGACATGCAGTGGCACGCCATGGTACAACGTGTACTATGGCCTGCGTACGGTATGAAACCTCCGACATATAGTCAATGTCACTAAATATAACCAGTAAATACACATGTTGTGCATACTTGTCAGTGTAACTCTGAAACGGGGCTTCATAGCCGACATCTGTATATGGCTTGTTTTGTTGCTAATGACTTCTAGGACACGCTGGCGAAAGTTGTCGGTTTCGTCGCGGAACATCCGGTATTTGTGCCAAATAACATTCAACTTTTTAAATTTTCCTTTGAAGAAAGTAAGGTTCCATTTTTTTTTCATAACCACTGACTAATATCACATTTTAAATGTTTTTGGAACCCACGAATAAAACACGCCGAACCATTAATGAATATTAAACAGGAAAAGTCATTAGAAGACGTGCAAGCGAAAATTATCTGACAAAAATTCAGGAACTTTCACAGATCTTAACGGCGTAAAGATACCCGTAAACTCAACTTCTAGCGACAAAAATTCTAAAATAATTTATCTGTGATTTTAAATAGCTTATAAGTAGCCCGTGGAAGTTTTTACAGTGCCGGTTATTATATAGTTTCTTCAAGTGAGTTAATTTCTTTAAAATTATTTGTTTGTTCAGAAAACAGCAAAATCGTGATGAGTTTTTTAAAAGAGAAATGGCATTAAGTGTAACAACTGCGATTCGAAGAATGTGTGGCACCGATATAAAATATCGAATCTTTTTATTATCTTTGATCTGGACAGTAAATTTATTCGTAACTTGACTGTCGTTCAGAGAAAAACAAAAATATGAATGTATTCAAACTTACATTGTGTGAAATTAATGCTTAAAAAACACATTCTAAAGCAAAACGCGAACGAAATAAGAATAAGATCCATGTCTAAGAGTTTGTAGGTACTTCGCCATCCGAATGTGTTTTGTTAACACTGCTCGTGAAATTAGGTTGTTGCTCCGTGTTTCATATCTCTGTAATTAGTTTATTCCACATAATTTTGCATGAGCAAAGTTCAATTGATGAGAAAGAGTTACGCGTGATGTAACTGTGGCCAATATTCAAACGCGTAAATAAGTGCTCTGGCAAAGAGAGATGCAGCCAGTTGAAATAAGCAGGCTATTGTCATAGTAGAAATGAAAAGGTAACGCACAATCTCTGCATTTGTATGGGATTCCTGTGTAGTTTCTTGTAATGAAATATAAAATAGCATACAGGTAATGTTACTTCAGCATGGGTAAGAAGAAAATTCAAAAGTCTCAATGACTTACTACATTTGGCATATGAGTTGACGAGAAACTTTTATTGTCTTAGTTGATACATGAAACATGGCATCATCTTAAATTATACCTGAATCATTATATTACACTAATTTCAAATGTCTAACCATCCATAGAATGCATAGATGCTGAATATCTTCATGAGCTTTAGCTTCAACTTGTCTCTAAGGCGCCGCAGTTGTACAGATTTAAAGCTGTAATTTATATAGCTAATTACGCAGTTAATGAGACTGGGTGAAGAACATGACTAAAATTTAGGATGTCCCGCATGTGACTGATGAGGGCGTTTTGTTAGAGCCGATTAAATACAGTTGATAAAGGGGGAGGGGAAGTTAGTACATAACCTTGAGAGCCAGAGTTCAGTCTGCCCCGAGGACTGATGACTGTTAATGAAACCACACGTACTGCTATTGGTGCAGATACCATCTCATTTACAGAAACGTGATATTTGATAAATGGTAAAGTTTTCCAAATACACACGTATAGTAATATTGTGGGTAAGATTGAACACAAAACAACCATAATTGTCAGAAAAAGTACAATTTAAGTTGCGTATGAAAGAAGGAGGCATATACATATTGTGTTACAATGAAAAATATTTTTCTATAATGTTCTTATTTAAATATTTTAAAAATATGTTCATTAGAGTTGTATGTTTACTAATAATTTAAGCGTATTTCCATTATTAATGCTGCAGAAAGCACATTTCGCGAGAAAAAAACTCATCAAATAACACTATTATAATAATTATTCTGACTAATAAAAAGGAGTAATAATATTTATAAATTTTTATCATTTTTATAACTGAAACAGACGTGCATAAAATAAATTATTAAAAACATTTGTAAACAGTATTACTTATTCTTTGTTACATACAGTCAGAGTCATGATTATTACGGTGTTGCTTAAGGGGTTTTTTTTTTTTTTTTTTTTTTTGTAAAATGTGTTTTTGAAGCATTTAGAATGAGAAAATGCTTAAATTCTGATTAAACTTACTCTTATTTGATTTAAAAACATTTAAGTAAATTCTAGAAAAAAAATTAGTATTAAAAAGTATATACTTTTTCCTATCATATGCAACGTATATCTCACTTCCCTGGCACATTTGGTAGTGTCTGTTCTACTTTCTAATTAACTCCTTTGCATGTTATATACAGTCGGACGCAGTGTTGCATTGTCAGTCTTCCGTTGGTGACAGCTTAGTCGCTGCAAAGTTGGTGTTACCTCCGAACTCATTTGTCTTACTTGATGCCACAAAGTCGCATTCAATTTCTACACCACGTAGGAAATGGGTTCCCCTCAGCGTTTCCTTCAGTATAGTCAGTGAACGTGATACCCCACCATACCAAATGTATGATTTTACAGTGGATAATGAGCTCGTATTGCTTGCGCTAAGAGTGTACGATGTGGCATGACCGGCACAGTAGTTTGTAGTACTTAAACCATAATGGAAGTTATCCGTTGCAGTATAATAAAGATGATTGGTCGCGGTTAATATAATGTTAAAAGCAATACATGATTTCTTCTTCCTGCACATTATGTATCATAATTCTGCCACGCCTAAATACCAAGGTAATTATGCTGCAGTGAAATTGTTACTACAAATACGACAATTCTTGCAAATTGATGCCAATTTTATATTACCGTCCGTTTAAAAATTTTGTTCTTTTAAGAAGACTGTAGGAGATTGTCATAAATTAAATAAATATAGAAGCCATTTGTAACCTTCATTTGATGGCAATTTGATAGGTGTGTTACGCTCATTGTGGCCTGCTGCAAATCTTTATAACATTAACATAAAGTATTTTTTTAAGCCGATATAGGCAGGTCAACTTCAATCAGTTTATTTGCAGCGTCACAATATTCTTTCAATTATTTTTTTTATTGTGTGCTTTGGATTAATAATGTCTTCTGTGAGCCAGTCTCGGTGTACACGATGCCAGGGGTCTTTCGCCCAGTGGAAATTAACTTCTTTTCTGTTCCTTGTTAATTACAGTCTCGTAAATTAAGACGTGTATTGGAATGTGTATCTTTTTTTAAACCATTGCTTTTTTCACTTAGCTGGTAAGTTAATCTTGCATTTTGCTGAAGTTTGAAATTCTTTCGTGCATTAAGTCCATTTTCATCTTCGTGGCTTGATGTTTTGTTGTTTTGCTGTTGACGTACATATATATCCGTAGCTTTCAAGAATTTTTGACGAGCTTAGCTGCGCAACTGTGTCTGCTCCAAATTACATTTCGAAAATCTGTATTAAATGAAGTACTATCATTTCGACGTCTTGTTATATTTATACACGAACGATCGTTTATTTAAATGTTTTCAGGCGGGTCTAAATAATCTGCACCCGCACAAAGCAGCAAGATAAATTAATTTTCAATAAAATATAATCTGAAGTCCATAAAATTTACGAGGATTTAATCAGAGAATTTTTATGTTACATTTAGCCTACACCATTTTTCGTAGATGAGCCACGTAGAGTCTGTACTGGATAGAAAACTATCGCATTAAAATTGATGCCGAAAACTGATGATGTATATGGGCTGTTCATGGTAAACTGAGCACTTTTGAAAGTTCTTCTTAAGGTTTACTTGTATGCACTCTGTGTATTCTTCCACCATATGTATAATTAACATTGTCATGGGTTTGGTTACTTTATTCATGCGTCAGTCAAATGGAATTGCAAAATGTTTAGAAAAGTACCCATACTTTACAAATTTGCTCATTAATACTCTTCAGTGCATTAAAAAAAAGCACAGAGCAAAATAAACCGTTTCAGTGTTCACAAATGTTTACGTATATCTTTTAATTCAGGAAATAATTTATCTCAGCTGTTACCAACTTTACTGGGCGCATGCCAGTCAGTGTTCCCCTGTTAAGTATACGCAGGTAGAAGCAGCGACATTTTTCAAAGGTTTATTTCAAAAGTGCTCAAATAACCGTGGACAGCCTATAAGCGGATTACGGAAGTCGTATGTAAGGCTTCTTTGGCGGCTTCTTGGTCCGTCTTTCTCAGCCGACGTCGTGCAGAGAGAAGACCTCGCACGATGTGTTCCGCTGCCCTATATTTTCGGGGCATCGTGCAATCGTTACCTGGTCCTCGGTCTGGTCACTGAGGAAAAATATATAGATATCTTTATAGATATCTTTATATATATATATTCTGAATGGTCTGGTGGATGTGGAGTTATTCACTGGTTACATGAGCATTAAAGATAGTACCACGGGGATCGGAACGACCCCACCCGAGGTTTGCTTGGGTGTCCGATCCACTGAGGTTGGACTCGTGGTAGCAGCGGGTTCAAAATTCGCAAGCTGAAGGAGGCTTGGAGGGTACTTTCCCCTGAGCAGGGTCGACGCAGTGAGCGGCGACACAGCTCCGGCACTGTCGTGGAGAGACAGCAGAGGTTGGGCTGTGCCTCGGCCGGACCACGGGTTCCTCTGGGTGCGAGGGTCCCAGCTTGGCGTGGGAGGAGAACGGACGGCGCTTCGCAGCATCAGTTCGGAGCTTGGAACTGGTCAACTGGGATGTTAGCCGAATGCACCTTCGCGCTGATTGAGTGTATCTCAATCCTTGTCCGTGGAGAACTCGTCGGCATATCGCTGTTATACTCCATACGGAGGTCGGGTACGGCCGTTTAACGAATTTCCCCCCTAAAAGGCGACCTGGGAAGAGACTAAGCCGCGGTGTCGATAAAGTTAGCGTAGGTGATTCTTGCCAGCAGAACGATTGCTGCAGCCTACTTCCTGCTGGCCTGATCCCAGTCATATGTGTAATGGTGCATTGAGGCAGGTTTCTAAACTAAGGCTTGCCACCGTGAAAACATGTAGTTACTTTCCTTGATGAGCTGCCAGTATTACTGCAGGTGTACTGTCGACTATTCACAGTATATTCACAATTTTTGAATGAAACCTTTGAAAAATCACTTCATGTATGACATGTTCGATTGCTTCCTAAATATGTCGTTTGCCACAAGAGTTTTATACTTCTGTTAACATAAAAATATCTTATTTTTGGTTAAATTTAACTTTTATTTATAGGTAAAGTATTTCATTTATGGAGTGGAGATATTCGGACGGCTCTTAACAACGAAATCTGGAGAGCCGATGAGGGTAAAACGAGGTTGAAATGGAACTGCGCCGGGAATGTAAGGGCTGCGGAAAAGGGACATCTCCGAAAAAACTCGCCGACCAGCGGTATCGCTCGGCACGATTCCCACTTGCGAAAATCCGGCTTAGTGGGAGGCAAGCACCCTAGCCGCTACACGACCGCGACCCCCTACTTAATTTATGATTAATATGAAATAGTTCTCATGCAATGTCCCAAATTGTTTTACACTCTTTTTACGTTAATAATAGAGAAACTATTAAATACAGTTCGATGGGACTGCGTGTATTTGACGACATAAGGAAAATTTTGGGCGTTTGCGAGCGAGTGTAGCCATTCTGCTGTTGTCAGTTCCGTTTGCAGCAACGAGCGGAGAGAAAATGGCGGAGGTTGCAAGGTTTTGAGCAACATAGGATTACTTTGAAGTGTTATTGGAAATGTGAGAACATGACCGAGGTGCAGAGACAGTGGAGGGGAGTATTCGATACTGTGCCACCGTAACGTATAACAATGACACTTGCGTGAAAAGTCTGATGTGAAGACAGGACGGTGCCGCAGGAAGAGAACGACACCGGACGATGGAAACATGGGGTCGGTTTTGCACACATTCACACTTTCCCCCGAGAAGTTGAAGTCCATACGGCAAGCTGCGTGTGTCAGGTGTCAGTAGATCAAGTGTCCATCGCATTTTAAAGCAAGCGAAGTAGTGGTCCCACATTCACACGTTACTTCATGCTATATATGAAGACGACCCAGATAAACGTGTTGAATTTTATTTGTTAGCTTTGAACATTTACTGACATGACTATTTGGTCCGGTGAGGCAACCTTTAAATTGAATGGAACGTTCAACCACCACAACTGTGTGTTCTGGACCGATGAAAATCCCCACGTTGTGGTTGAACAAGCAGTTAATCGTCTCGGGTTTACAGTGTTGTGCGGTATGTCCGCCAGAGGACTTGTGGGACTATACTTCTGTGACGGAATCGTGACAGGTGAAAATTACCGTACCATGTTGCAGGAAAACATCGTGCCAGCTGTTCGCCAACTCTACCCGGATGACGATTGCTTTTTCCAGCCGGACGGTGCACCGCCACACTACCATCAAGACGTGCGGTCGATCTTGGGGTAAACGTTTGTTGGGAGGTGTGTAGGCCGACGAAGAAGCGTTCGTATTTCCACCCAGATCTCCAGATTGAACTCCGTTAGATTTTTATCTGTGGGGAACTTTGAAGAAAACTGTGTACGCCTTAAAGCCACGGACACTGGATGCCATTAGACGCGATTGTGATCGCCCGTGAAGCCATTCCCTTAATGGGAACCGTGACTACTATTGTCGTTCTGTACTACAGCGTTGCAGACCATATCTTACTGCCTGTAGCAGATATTTTAAACATTTGTAACTGTTAACATTCGCACACACACAACGCTGTCCGTATAGCGTCAAATACAAGAGTCCCATGAGATTTTATTTAAATATTTTCACGGTTATTCCCCTTTAATGAGTGTAAATATTAATTTGGGACACCTGATGTTAATAAAGCGTGCACAAAAATGCGGTGCGTTATCCTGTTGGTGCAACTTTTTAAGACTTAGCTAAGCATTGTTTGCACAAAGAAGACAAATAGCCTGAAAGCAGAACTTTAGCAAGGTTTTAGAAAAGTTAGAAGTAACCATGGCCGGACTATAGTCAGTGTTTACATTAAAAAATAAATATTTGACTAGTTCTCACGAAATTACAAAAATCGTGTCCATACTCAGTTTCATACGTAATTTACAGTACCTTATTAACTTTGTATTTTTTTACGGAAACTATACCACTACAGCTATTTGTATCATACATAATTTTTACATTCTTGTTTGAAGATAAAAAATAACAGTCAACGCAATACCCTAAAAATCATTCCGTCATCATATCCCATGCGCAATATTACAATGATATTACATAATTTATTCAACACGTTTTATAAAAATGTTTATTTACATTTTATAAATTACTTTTAAAATACTGTAACTTACGGTAAATATCCTTTTTATTAAGTATAGAGAAAAAAAATAATGTACACGTACGTCGTCTACCACATGTTTGTTAGCTGTTTGTCCCAGAAATTTACGGTGAATTTCACAAGTTAAAATATATATTATTATTTAAGTATAAAAGTTGCGAAGGATTTAAATAGGCATATGCCGTCTGTAATCTTAAATGATAGATTGTCTTAAAATTATAGTGTTGGAAGGTGAGAATTTGAAAGAAACTGAGTGTAATAACGAAACCTGTTTTTTTATTCTCCATTCCAGTCAAAATGCTGTCCATATTCTTGATGAGTGCCTCTCAACCTGTACGCTAAGTAGGCTAAACCCATGTGAGAGAAATAAAAATGTAGTATCACACAGACACACGCATACATACATATATGTATGTGTAGCCTACTGTTTAACGTTCCCATTATAACACTGTGCGGCTTATATTGGAAAAGTCGCCGAAGAGTGATTTCCGTAATTCAACAAGCTTTTGCGGTTAGAAGGCCAAAATACGGCAAAACTATCACAATATTAAACTTAAGGCTTTAACGTGTGCCTGTTAACATTAACTCATGCTGCACAGCTCAAGTTATCTACTTTATGAAACAAATCGATTTGATTAGTAAACAACCACAGCTAGTCGATTGCACTGTGCTGTTACTTACGTACTATTGCTTTTAGACAAAGTTATTCTGGAAATAAACTTTTTCTAACAATAACGTAATTTATAAAAAAAAAACAATAATGCATCACATAAAAAATTCCGCTAAACGAAGGAGATTTTAACTGTAAAGCTTAACATTATGTGGCACAGACGCGCGCACCAACTCACTGAAATGCACACACAGCCTACAGAAGGATCGTGTGATAACGTATATACATTATATAATTCCACAATTTGTCGCCCATTTTATAAAGTTGTGTTTATCATGTTATTATGACCGTGTGAGTAATTTGAAATGTTTCCCATTACTTACGTGTACTTAAGTTTCATTTCGTTCATACATATGTTTTGCAGAACCCGTAATATTTTCGTAAACGTACATATACGGCTTGAGGCAGTTACTCGGATGTCCGCAATCTTGTCTGTCCTAGCTTCGTGGGTATAGCAGACATTCAGAACACGTTCTACTGTTGTGGAGTTTGGTCTGGGAGCGACAGAGATGGAGTATGAGAGACAGAGAAGGTAGATGTCACAGTGGCAACGCTGCCGACTTCTCCACGCAGCCGCCACGAAAATGGACTAGCGCTACGTGGTGTTCATACCACGAACTACAGATTTTTACCTGCTGGAGTGGTCAGAAACTTTAACTTGAGGAAGTCCACTCTAGGTATATCCTTACTCAATGTATGTGCTGCGGCTGGTGGCCTAAGTGTACGCTGTCAGCACTCGTGGCGCTTACATTAGTTTTCATCTTGGTTTTCGAGCATTGACCAATGTCTTTACACACTACGCACGACATTCTCTCCCGTCAGCTGAAAGCAGAGGTGTTAATCACTTGGTACTCAAAAATCGTAAATTTCCTTTAAATTGCCGTGGTAACATTCGTGTACCCTCAGTTAATCGCCGTTCTGATTCGATTCAGGGCCCGCTTCAATGTGAGTGAATCATCTTTGAAAAAGAATACTGATACAGCGCACGGTCCTCTAAGAAAGGGGTTGCCAAATTGCTGGATTTTCCCTTGAGCGGGAGCACTATTCACGTTTGAACATTATAACTTTTAGCGTATAATAGTTAATTACATATATATAACAGCGAATATTTTTGTTTATCATAATTGGCCGGATTTCGTTTGATTTGTATTAATGACCGCTTAAAGTTTTTACATTTTGTTAATATTTGGAATGTGTAGAATATTTATGGTTGCTGTTATAGTTACATTACAACCGACTCGCAGGCACCTTGAGCGTGTTCCCCATTAACAATGCAATAATGTGTGCTAGGGGAGGAACATTACTATATATATTATATTGCTTGTCTTCACAATCTAGTTGAAAACACGGAGATGATCAAAGACAGAGCAGAAAACACGTCTTCTTAACAGTTTTCGACACTAGCTGTTCTGAAATTTTGAACTCCCTTAAAAATTTATATTTTACTGTTAGCGGTTATTTTCAGTATATCCAGTAAACGAAATATGATTTCTTATTGCCCAGATTTCCAAATTTCTCAAAGCTGGTGAAAGTCGTTATTTTTGGCGGCAAAAAAAAAAAGATTGTTGAAGAGACGCTCTGAGAGGAGGTACTCTGGTGCCAAGTCCTAGTACTCTAGATGAAACGATATTGTAATTACAGACTATAGTCCGTTCACGGTTATTTTCAAATTTTCTGAAGCCCTGCTTCTACTTTCAGAATATTCATACGTCTCATGAAAACAAAGCTTAACCGAGTCTAGAAAATTAAGTGATAACGCGCCGCATTTTTGCGCACTCAGTGTAATAATATTTTGCAGAACCATTTATTTGTTGGCATTACCAAAACGCCTATTTTCACACGGTTTTTATTCATATTAGTTATAAATTAACAGTTATAATAAAAAAAATTAAATTCCATTTTAACCAAAAACTAGGTACTTTTAAGTTCTTTTGTGTTAACACAAGTATAGAACGCTCGTTATACATAAAATAATTAGGAAACATTCAAACACGTCATAAAGTGATTTTTCAAAGGTTTGATTCAAAAAGTGTGAAGATACCGCGAATAGATTGTAGAATGAAAACTGACGCTAAAAACCACCTTTTATGTCATTCAAACCCATGCTGTGGTTTTGAAGGTTTATGAAGGAACAGGAGGAGGAAATAAAAAAAATGAGGATACAGATGTAGTGGAAAATTAAACTTGGCACTAATCCGTGACCCATTCAAAATTTGGTTTATCCAGCAAAACTATGGTCTGTAACTGAAACTTCAGTTTTGTTATCAATGAATAATTATAAGGCTGGTCTAGGTCTGTTTCATGCAAGCATAGCGCCAGAGTTTTCAAACCTCAGCTTCGCAACATATACGTTCACGCGTATTGTTTACCGACACTCGCAAGGCCTCACATGTGCAGCTAGTGTGACGTTCTGGTCGAATGAGCAGTAATTCGGACGGCGAGGCACGACGCGTCGTTCGAACCGCGTGTAGATTCCCCTCAACTGACGAGGGCCGTGTCAGCTGTACCGTGTAAACCTGTTTCGCAACTGGACCGTGTATAAAGCACCGCTCTTTCTCTGTCGCATAGTTTCCTATAGCCCATTGCTGGAATTTCGTGCACGCTGCGTCCCCTCTCGCAAGCTTGCGCTCAAACAAAGAAAAATATATCGTGCGCACGATACGAGATAATCCGGAACATCATCCTCAAATTTAGCGCTTTTCGCATGGCTGNAAAAAAAAAAAAAAAAAAAGTCCCCGTTAAATGCGGAACAAATTAGATCGACTAATCCTCGCTAAACATTATTGGAGATTCAAACCACCATCAACTACCCGTAGAGGATAAGACTACGTGCAGCATGACTCTTTGTGACATCTCAAATGAGAAGTTTCTCAGTAAATAACACAAAAACATGTCTCCAAAAATACGTTCCCAAATTTACTGAACAGTAATTTTCATTCGTCGCTTCTGGGATTGGTTAGCCATCGCGTGCCAGCATGGCTGATTTCTGATTTTCATTCTAGAGGTTTAGCACGGACTGGTTGTAATAGGGGCACATGGATACTATACAAAATGTTGTGGTAGGTATTTCAAGCGACTTTGTTAACACAACTCTTAGAATATATATCCGCGTACTGATGAAGTTTGATCATGTTCAAATCTTCCCCTAGTGTCATCGTGTTTCATCTCGGAGCTAATGCCGCTTTTACGAAACTTAAATCCCAGAGCAAATTAACGCTCCTTTTATAGTGCCACTTTTGCATTTTTAGCGGTAAAAATTCATCATGATTCTAGTTTTAATTATTCATGGACCACTATTTGTTCCCTCCCATCTTCCTTTTTTATTCAAGTCCTTTTTAGATGCGGCCCTCAGCGGAATGGCTTTGCTTGTTTTTTCATCATTTAAAGTTATCTGTGAAACGTCCAGTTCTTTCCATACAAATGTTGGATTAACACATTCAACACGATGCCGTTTTATTGTACCGGCGACATGTCTGTGAGGCTTCTCTTGTTTTGGGAATTTATTTTACGCGCAAGAACACATTGTTCACTCTTGCATCTGCTCAGTCAGGGATTTAGGTGAAAACCTCGGCTTTAAAATATCTGCCTCCTAAAAAAAGTCGCAATGTGGAGATACACGACTGAAAATGATGGCCTCGCAAGTAAAATTCATTGTTATGGTTAGTGTGGATTATCAACCAGCTAGACCACAGTTTGCAAGGTACCTTTATAGTTTTTTTGTTACAAATATATTAAAATAGTTCGTATCTAACGCCTATCAATGAACGATAATTACCACAGATAGTCTCGCGCAGCGTGGAGCACATTGGGTAGTCTTCCTACAAATTCAAACACATGAACTAGTACCGTTTCCCCTCACGGAGATCTCGCAGTGAACTGGCAGGGACGTCAGCTGTCAGCTGCATCTGCAGAAGGAGGTCAACCCTGCGTCTTTGCGTCTTGCACGACTTGGCTGCGCGTGCTGGAATGGAGAGGTTTTGACGGCATTTGAGGGGAATCAGTCCCCGCCATCTTGCATTTTCGGTTTTTTAGCCGTAACTTGCATTACAAATATTGTAGTTTGTTTTGGGTTTTGACAAAGCATAGGGCATTTCTTTGCACATATTCTAAAACACGTATTGCCATACTACTGTTGTCTGGACCATTTCTGTAACAGCCAGCAAGAAAAAAAAACTTATTTCTTGCCAGCAGTCACTAGTCTAAAATTAATAAAGGCTGTAGAGATGTAATAGTTTGATAAAGCTTTAGGATATATTATTTATGCCATGTCGTGCGAAAAATTCTCTAAACAGTCTTAAATGGAACTTATTGCAAAAATGGTGAAAATCCAATATATGCGGGGACTGGCCCCCCTTAACATCGAGGTCTTGGGAGCCGATTAGGGTGAAGCGAGGTGGGTATGAAACAGTGCCGGAATGCAAGGGCGGGGGAAACGGGAGATCCCGAGAAAACCCGCCGATCAGCAGCATCGTCCAGCACGATTCCCACTTGCAAAAATTCTGGAACGACCCCGCCAGGAATCGAACCAGGTTCGCATTGTGCGCATGCTGGATAAGGCGCCACGGAGCCGTAAAAGTAACTTTACAGAATCAAGCTTTTTTTTTTTTTTACCTAACACCGCCAAGGAATTGTCATCTCCTGACATTTTGTGCTCGGTAGTGAAGAGTTAGATGCTGAACATGGGACTAAGGACAAAGGTTTGGATACGATTCACAACTTAGAATTTTTTTTTCAGGTAAATTCGCGTTACTGACACAGTCCTTGCCTGAAAAAATGAGACATGAACACATAGTCACTGAACTCCACCCACACAAACCACGATATTATCATAATTTACCAGAAATGAAGTATAGTGCCATTGTTTGCTTGTGACATCGCCCGAGGGATAAAGTTTCCAAATGTCTGGCGAGTCAGGGTGGGGGGAGGGGGGTGGGGGGCTCTCTCCACAACACGATATTGCCAGTCAGACGTACAGCTCACTTTGAGTGTCACTTAGCAGGTCAGAAAATGGGCACGGTTTCATCAAGATGACTGCTAAGCAATTTGTCTTCTGTGTACTTTTTTAAAGACCATTTCACACTGCAGCATTAGCGCTCGTCTTGTGAGATATTTCGATCGCCTCCAACTCCAGTGCGAGGGTATGATCTATGCCCTATGCTAGACTCGGATCTCCTCCAACCCCTCCCTGTCCATCATACTTGTTTTCCCCTCACTCTTGGTGCATCATAATATTTTATTGGGGCTTGATAGTTTATTTAAGTGGTTGTATGGCCTGCACTCCTCCTATTATTCGCCTCACCGACATTTGAAACGTGTCGCCTGCAGATAAGTTCGGAGTGGATTAGCCGCCGCACCTTTTCGTCGAGCAGGACGGAGCTGCCGCCATGTTGATAACCTAATTTTATTTGTTTGCTCGAGCTGCTGAGCGATGGGGCTTTAGTGGTCAGTCGTGGAGAACGATCAGTGTGTTTATGGGCTGTTTTTAAATGTTTTGGTATTTTCTGTGGCATAGTTGTGTTTGTCTTGAGTAAGCAGTATTNGTGTTTATGGGCTGTTTTTAAATGTTTTGGTATTTTCTGTGGCATAGTTGTGTTTGTCTTGAGTAAGCAGTATTGCCATTTTTTTTTCTAAATTGTGGTTTTGGCTGCCAGTCTAAATTTTGTTTCAGACTAACTAAAACGTCGTGTTACTGCATTTCCCATGTTTTAATGTGTATTGTTTGTCCCGTTTTTGTCTGCCCAAGCCTTAATCTTTTTTATGGTCAGTTGTTTATACAACTCTTACGTTGGGCTTTTTAAATACATTTTAATGAAATGTGGTTAGTTTTGAAATGTTTTTTCCTGTAGGAGCTTTTCCGGGTTGTCTATGACTGCCTCCGCCAAAAGTAATGTTTTAATAGTAATTTTTAAATTGTGAATTTTAGGATATGGAGGCTTTAATAGGCATGGTTCTTACTTCACTTTTTACTTATTGATCTACAGAAAAGGAGGGGTCATATTCTAGTCAACTACTTAATGACTTGTTCCAATCGTTATTGAAGAAAGAAAATGTGAACATTGTTATTTTATAAATTTAGTTCTTTTGAAAGTTGTAATTCAGTTTATTTTCAAGCAATTATTATTAACTAAGAAATTAATAATGATGAATAATCTGAACATAGTGTTTTTTTGGTTGTGATGCAAATTTTTAATTGGTCGTTCAAGGGTATTATTTTGAAATTATTGAAAATTTATTAATTCAAAATATAAAGTGTTCAACCTGATATTTGTGTGCAATTATTTGTGTCCCAGCACAAATAATTTCTGCGCAACTGTGCTATATTTTTCTCATGAAATGTCTGAGGTCTGATTTATACACACTATCAAAAAGTAGGAACTGTTGGTTCTGTTGGGGTACCTCGAGTTTGAAGCTGACGAGTCGATGACCGTAGCCGGGCTGCGCCGAGCTGAGGTGGACTCGGCGTCAGCGAGGTGCAATGGCGCAACCCTTTCAGCGCGTGGTCCCGGTGAGCGTCACCAACGGTTCACCTAAACTAGATAAATTATTTCTATCAGCCCTGCAACACTTAAATCCTTTGACATCCTTGGTGCCCGTCAGTATTTTGCACTTTTTTTATTGCAGTGACCAAAATTACCAGTTTATGTTTAAGTCCGGAGGACAGCATTTTGAAAGCAATCGCAATTAAGTGCGAGGGATTCATACTGCAATTATTCTGTGAAGAAATCACGTCGTTGGAAGGAGGTACTTTTGCAGGTTTCAAGCATATGGTATTAGAGGCTTTGTTTCCCCTCGCGTTAAGTGTAACTGTGAACGTGATTTCATTTATAGTTATAAAAGAACNATGGTATTAGAGGCTTTGTTTCCCCTCGCGTTAAGTGTAACTGTGAACGTGATTTCATTTATAGTTATAAAAGAACCGGCGAGCGGATGTATGCATTTGTGGATTCAGTATGCGCTTTCCACGACGTATTGTGTTTGCAAATGAGTGAGCATGAACTGGTTAGTGTAATNATGGTATTAGAGGCTTTGTTTCCCCTCGCGTTAAGTGTAACTGTGAACGTGATTTCATTTATAGTTATAAAAGAACTGGCGAGCGGATGCATGAATTTGTGGATTCAGTATGCGCTTTCCACGACGTATTGTGTTTGCAAATGAGTGAGCATGAACTGGTTAGTGTAATNCATTTGTGGATTCAGTATGCGCTTTCCACGACGTATTGTGTTTGCAAATGAGTGAGCATGAACTGGTTAGTGTAATTATAGATGACTTGGCTCCGCACGTGCACGCGCAATGCACATTGGTCTCTGTTCCCCAAAATTTTCGTGAGCTACGCCAACTAGCTGTAGAAGTGCAAGGCCGTTATGTCGCCGCTAGTGAATACCATGCGTGTTTCCCACCTGCCATAGGAGCCGGTCGCGACTGTAACTCCACGTCNGTTATGTCGCCGCTAGTGAATACCATGCGTGTTTCCCACCTGCCATAGGAGCCGGTCGCGACTGTAACTCCACGTCATCTGGGCAAGTTTCTCCTATACAGAATGTCAAGCAGCACGGCTTTTCAGTGCACTGTAGCAATTGTACCATCCAGGAACACGTAGAAAAAGATTGCCAGCAAAACAGGCGTATGGTATCCGGAAGGAAATTTTTTCGATGCGGCGAGCTCAGGCACCTACGTAGAACTTGTCCCAAGGCGGGAAACGAAGTCTGACTGTAACTAGACATGGGTTNGTTATGTCGCCGCTAGTGAATACCATGCGTGTTTCCCACCTGCCATAGGAGCCGGTCGCGACTGTAACTCCACGTCGTCTGGGCAAGTTTCTCCTATACAGAATGTCAAGCAGCACGGCTTTTCAGTGCACTGTAGCAATTGTGCCATCCAGGAACACGTAGAAAAAGATTGCCAGCAAAACAGGCGTATGGTATCCGGAAGGAAATTTTTTCGAAGCGGCGAGCTCAGGCACCTACGTAGAACTTGTCCCAAGGCGGGAAACGAAGTCTGACTGTAACTAGACATGGGTTNTGCGGCGAGCTCAGGCACCTACGTAGAACTTGTCCCAAGGCGGGAAACGAAGTCTGACTGTAACTAGACATGGGTTTTCCAGTCGTGTAAAAAGTAAATTTCCATGCTCAATTACGAATTGTATGGTGTTAATCACATGTGGCGAAAATAATTTTCCTACTTTAGTTGACACAGGGGCATTTAATTGTTTCTTGAGCAACAAATTTTTGGGACAGCTGTTGGAGCTGAATATTGTTTCCAAAGGACATGTTGTGTGTGACCGACAAGTGTTTGTGTGTGGCTAATGGTGGCGTTATTAGGAGCAACGTACTTGTGCCCTTGCATTTTAATATCGGCAGTTTTCCTGGACATTATCCTTTAGGGTATTTCCAAACCTCATTCATGACGTCATCTTACGTATTGAGTTTTTAGGGAAGACTAGGGCGTCAGTAAATCTGGACGAATTCTACATATCCTTTGGTTTTGCGCCGAACATCTGGATTGGTCTCCAGGTCGACACTGTCCCGGAATTATTTTCACCTTTGTTTGACGGCACCTGTAGTTCATCTGAATGTTTTCAAAATCAGCTATACCAGTTGGGGAAAGAGTCTAGTGACGTAATCTCCCCGAGAATTGGGAAATTCGATGTACTTCCGTACAAGTTTCCCTGACGGATGATATTCTGGTGCGCGGCCGACATTTAAAATGCCCCCCCCCCTCAAACTTTTAGGGATATTATATAGAGAAGTTACTGGATGTCGGCGTTATTGTCCCGTCGACAACTGATTATTGTTAACCCGGTTTTCTGGTGCGCAAGAAGGATAGCGACAAGTATCTTTTGGTGGCAAATCACTCACTGGTAAATAAGAAAATTCACTAAGACCCTTTTCCGTTGTCCACTATTGATTGTGCCCTTCAGCACCTGGGTAAAGCCAGCATGTTTTCCGTTTTAGATCTTAATTATAGTTTTCAGCAGTGTTTGTAGGTCTCTTCTTGTAGGAAATATACTGCTTTTAGTACGCCATGGAGCCATTTTGAGTTTACACGTATTCCCATGGGCTCTAATTTTGGCAGTCAAGCCTTGTCCCGGGTATTGGACCATGTTTTGGCAGAATTTAAATTTAAGTTTGTATTTAATAAAATTGATGATATCATTGTGTACAGTGATGATCTGGAATCTCATCTGTCTCATTTGCGTCAGGTGTTTCTTACGATGAGGGAAGTAGGGTTGACGGCATTCCGGATGTCACCTTGGGATCTGATAAGGTAGAATTTTTGGGTTATCTGCTTTGTGAAGGACAACTGATGATTGACCCTGATCGCGTGGCCCCGATATTGAATTCCCCTCGCCCTAAAACTCTGAAGTTAGTTCAAAAGTTTTCAAGTCTATTGGGCTATTACTCCCGCTTCATTAAGCACTTTTCAGAATTGGCGGTGCCCTTTAACCTTTTGAAAAAGAAGGTAGTTGAGTTCCAGTGGGGTCAGGAGCAGGAGTCGGCCTTTTCTATGTTGAAGCCAAAGTTGTCTTCTCCACCGGTACTACATCTACCGGAATTTTCCCGCCGTTTTGTTGTGCAGGTCTATGCGTTGTCACCAGCTTTAGGCGTTGTCCTGAGTCAGCGGACTGAATTGGGCTTGGCCCCAGTGGCTTTCGCCAGTCGTAGTCTTAGTGAGGCAGAACGAAAGCTAGGTATCTATGAAAAGGAAACCTTGGTTTGCATTTATGGGCTGGAGATGTTTGTGTCTTATATAGAGCATGATAAATGCGACCTGTGTACGGATAGCCAAGCGCTAATCTGGGGTTTGAATCACTTTCAACAGCTGGGTAAGTTAGGTCGTTGGGTTTTGCGCTTGTCACGTTTCCGTTTTAAGGTACATCATGTCCATGGCTCCGACAATCAGGTAGTAGACGCCCTCTATAGAATGTATTATCCGGCAGACTTTGAGACTGAACATATTTCAGACACTGAGGCTTCTCTTAACCTTATACAGGAGTTCCCTGAAGTCTTTGTTAAATTACGCCAAGCTCAGGTGAATGATGCCTTCTGCAGTGGAGGGGAACATTATGAGTACCGGGCTTACTGGGGTAACTCGGTGGGATCCTTGTTGCAGCTGCGGTGGGCAACTTCCGCAACTACAAATTATGGTGCAGTGGGTGGAAAGGGCTAGCCTTTCCTAACCCACTGTATTCAAATGACATAACCATTTTATTTACACTTCTCAATCATGTAAGTCTTAATACAAGTCTATCATTTGTAATATTACAAATATATGCTTTGCAGGTTTTACAAGAAAACCGTTTGTAGTTTAACAAAGGATTTTCTTGGCAATTGNAATATTACAAATATATGCTTTGCAGGTTTTACAAGAAAACCGTTTGTAGTTTAACAAAGGATTTTCTTGGCAATTGGGTTTCCAAGGATTTTTCTTGTAAAAGTACAAACATTTTTTTAGAGTGTATGCTCTGGCTTCTATTTCACTTTGTCGACGAGTTTTCTATTAACTGTATTTGATTCAAAAAAACACTTAGATTAGGTTTAATAATACGGCCAGGGTTCTAAATGTAGTTCTGTAGCATGATACTACACCCANAATATTACAAATATATGCTTTGCAGGTTTTACAAGAAAACCGTTTGTAGTTTAACAAAGGATTTTCTTGGCAATTGAGTTTCCAAGGATTTTTCTTGTAAAAGTACAAACATTTTTTTAGAGTGTATGCTCTGGCTTCTATTTCACTTTGTCGACGAGTTTTCTATTAACTGTATTTGATTAAAAAAAACACTTAGATTAGGTTTAATAATACGGCCAGGGTTCTAAATGTAGTTCTGTAGCATGATACTACACCCACNAAAAAAACACTTAGATTAGGTTTAATAATACGGCCAGGGTTCTAAATGTAGTTCTGTAGCATGATACTACACCCACTTGTGTGTGTGTATATATATATATATCGATCTTGCGGTGTAATTTGTTTAACAAATCATAGCGCCAGTAGGATAACTGCTGTGGCGGTGTTTGTAACAAGTTTATTATAATTCGATGTGAATGTCTCGATTTCACATCTTGCTACGTGGCGTCGTATAGGTACACTGAAACTCAATTTCCTTATTAAATCCGAGTCATCACTAATCGATGAATT
This sequence comes from Clitarchus hookeri, assembly GCA_002778355.1. Lineage (NCBI taxonomy): Eukaryota > Metazoa > Arthropoda > Insecta > Phasmatodea > Phasmatidae > Clitarchus > Clitarchus hookeri. Next base: position 33,090 of record NQII01006898.1, on the reverse strand, counting down.
TACTTTGCTAATCTGTACTTTTTTTTTTTTTGCAATTTGTTGAGACCAGTGGCGTGTTTCAAGATAACTGGGTGCTCGCTCAGTACCGTACACACTCGGCAAACTTAGCAGGAACTAGTAACCATAGTGGAGCTCAGGAGAAAATAATGAATTGCGGCCACTCACGAGAGAGCGACGAGACACCCATTAAACACGTGCTATGACATCAACTGCACTATTACGTTTAAGTGGTAGATGTGTAAATTTGCAAATTATTAGGTATAGCACAGAGCAAAACACAGCCGCCGGTTGATACAGTTTAATCATACAGTTATCGTGTGACTTCTCATGAGTTCCATCTCGACCGACTACACTATAGAGAATGGTTTCTTCCAACGTAATTTTCCTACACATTTCAGGGGAACGCAGGTGTATGTTGTGGCTCATATGTGCTTTTTCCATTTCCCTCATCATTAGTTGTTATTCCTTATCGTTAATATTCACAATAGCGTGTGTTTTCAGTATCATTTCCTTCGCTTGCAATTTTTTTCTCCACAACTTCCTTTGTCAGATATAAATATTTTATCGTACTTTTCCGCGTATTTCATACCCTGGCTGCTTGATTTTTCTTTTAATTTATCCAGTGTTGCGTCGCTTCTTCGAAAAACTTCTAACTCCCAGGCTTATCCGTCCCGTTTCATCTTCATGCACCACATCTACATTAAAAAAGTTCTTCAAATACGTCTCTCTCCGTTTCCCGTAACGGAAAGTTATAATCCCTGCTCGGAATAAAGCGATGCATTCCCTCCATTCGTATTAAGTTTTCCTTTCATAAATTTACTGGAACTCCGCCTTTTGAAACTCGTTTCGGGCAGCGTATTTCCTTTGTACATTTATCGCAGTGNTTCATAAATTTACTGGAACTCCGCCTTTTGAAACTCGTTTCGGGCAGCGTATTTCCTTTGTACATTTATCGCAGTGATGTATCACGATACTTTGTCGATGATCGATCACTTGTGTCTGTTCTCTTTCCTCTGTAATAACATATCCCTCATTGCTTCCGGTCGCCATATTGCGTTTCTGTATTGATCGGTTTACTGAGCAATACCTGTAGCTTCTGGTAGTGGCAGTCTCTCAGTGGTATAATTAAAGGTGTTGGGGTAACGGTAAAGAATGTATGCTTAGCACGCCAAGCTAATTTTTTCACACGCTAAGTAATAAAACGGAAATAGTTATTTCCGGTTCAATTTAAAGCTGTGCGCAAAATAAAAANCATTTTTTCACACGCTAAGTAATAAAACGGAAATAGTTATTTCCGGTTCAATTTAAAGCTGTGCGCAAAATAAAAAAATTGTAATAGACATAATATACAAGCCTTGGCAATAAGGGTACAAAGCATACATTGTCGTCATATCATCATCGATAGACTAGCAGGGAGTTATTTTTACTCTCGTAGAATCTGAACGGCCGCGATTTTGAGAATAAAAAGTGTATTTTTATGGTCAACGAATTTGTAGAGAATTATGTTTCAGGTGAGTTTGAAANAGTAGCATGTCATTCGTAAACACATTCACTTGTTTTAAGTGAAATGTCAATTGCGGAATGTAAAAGTAGGTACTGCTCATCTATATTGAAAATATACGCTCGTAGGGATCTTCTCATAAAATATTCGTGAAGAATAAATTATGCTTGAAACGCCTATCTAAAATTAACACACTGAGGCGAAACGGGATTTCCTATTTGAATTTTGCAGCTACCAGCCGGTAGGCATTATCCTTAAGGCGTATCAGTCCCCGCCATATTGGATTTATCCATATTTCGCCATAACTTACGTTTAAGTTGGTTCACTAACAATTTTCTCACGAGACAGCATAAATAATAGCTTCTAAAGCTTTATCAAGTTGTTTGGTTTCCACTGTCTTTAATAAAGTTTAATTCGTAACAGCTGGGAAGAAATAAGTGATTATTCCTGTAGGCGACTACAGTAATTAGGCTGACCACAGTAGTCAAGCAATACCAGCTTCAGAAAATGTACAAAAGAATGTCCTGTGTCGTGTTGTTCCGTAAAATTCAATACAATATCTAAAATATTGGTTTATGCGTGAATTATAAAATCCCAAGATGGGGAAGACTGATCCAACTTAAGGGAGATATAGAGTATAGAGTGCACAGGGCTCGAAGAGCACGCCAGCTGTCTGTCTGCAGGCTGTCGCTCGCTGCTCGTTGTCGTCAGAGCCCGTTGTCGTCACAGCCCGTTGTCGTCACAGCCCGCCGTCGTCACAGCACGTCGAACACAGAGGAGTTCACCAGCTGTCCCCGCCGAAGCGTTGTCCCCCAGTGTCTGAGCGCCTTCCGCGCCCTCGAAGCCATTTATCCGCGTGGCAGTGCGTGGGACTGCGTTGGTTTGTTCTCTCGCTCGTCACGGCCGCGAGCAACTGGCTCAGCGGAGCCCTTGTGCTCCGCTCCAAGAGAAGCTGCAAGGTCGTCGGCAAGTACGAGTACACCACCAGTTCTCGCTCTCCCCCTAGGAAGGAAAAAAAAATTTAACTAACCACTCGGTTGTCGATTCGGTGCTTAAACATTCTACGCCTTTCCGAGGAGTGACTGAGTGAAGAAATTTGGGCGGATCNACTCGGTTGTCGATTCGGTGCTTAAACATTCTACGCCTTTCCGAGGAGTGACTGAGTGAAGAAATTTGGGCGGATCTTAACATCGAGGCATTGTGAGCCGACGAGGGTGAAGCGAAGTGAGGTTGAAGAAGCGCCGGAACGAAAAGGTGGGCGAAACGGAAGATCCCTGAGACAACCCGCCGACCAGCGGCATCGTCCGGCAAAATTCTCACACGCAAGAATCCAGGAGCGACCCCGCCGGGGCTTTAAACCTGGTTCGCCTAGGTGGGAGGCGAGTAGTCTAACCGCTACACCACCGCGCCCCCTTACCGGAGACTAGGCACTTAGACACACGAGCGTGGCCCCTGTAAAATCATTGTCATCAAGCATTCGTTAAAAAAACTTAAGATGAATATATTATTTTGGAATCAGTTCGCAGTTAAATAAGCATTTCAAGGGGCTACTTTTCTGATAATTGTGTATCTTTTTACCGAATGTGAAAGTAAGACTGCCACTGACCCGATTCGTTCGTCCATCAGGTGTAATTGTATAATTGCTAGAGACGAAAATACATTAATTAAAAGAAGTGATCACCATAAACGAATCGCGCGAGTACAACGAAGGTAGCCGCACACTATCGTCATAGCCTGACGTGTGTTCCAATTCCTTTTAATGCGGTTTTCGTGCGCTGATTTGCCACTAAGGGGCATACAGTGTATGTCCCTCCATCATTCACAAGATATTAGCAGAAGTGTTTTCAGTGTGAGCCACATAACGAACTTCAGTTAACACGCAGCATGCTCCAACGGTGCATTCGAAAAGATTTTTCCCAGCTGGAGAAGTTTGAGAGAAGCAGCATCGTCGGCCTGCGAGAGGCAGGTTAGTCATTTCGGCGCATTGCTCGCCACTTGAATCGTTCTGCCTACACTGTTAGTCTATGCTAGACGCAGTGGAAACAGGAGGTTACATAGAGCCGTCGAGAAGGCTCGGGTATCCCCGGTGGGCCACCAGTAGGGAGGATCGTTTCATCGTGCGACATGCTGTAAGCACTTCACGCGCTTCGCTGCGCACCATCCAGGGACATGTCAACGGCAGCTGGGGATACGCCTGTGTCCACCAGTACCATATCCTCGGTGGATAGCAGAGCGGGATCTGTCGTCGCGGGCTCCGTTACGATATATATCATTACTACCTGAGTATTGCCGAGCATATGTGACCTTCTGCTGAAAAGGGGTAGCATATCAGCTCTCGGATTGGCAACTAGAGGTGTTCAGTGACGAATGACGCTTCTGTCTGGATACAGACGACCACTTAATTCGAGTCTGGAGACGTCCTGGCCAGCGCCGTGATCCACGCTTCACTGTAGAGCGGCACACCACCCCAACGAGAGGTGTCATGGTGTGGGGTGCCATTTCCTACAATTCCTGCACCCGCTGGTGGTGATACGTCCAGGAAATCCTACGACCATGTGCGCTCCCCTTTCTCGTGCAGCTTGACAACCCCATTTTCCAGTAGGATAATGCCCACCCTCACGCAGCACGGATATCTGTGGCCTACCTTCGTGATATTAACATGCTTCCTTGGCCAGCAAGGTCCCCAAACCTTTCGCCCATCGAGAACGCGTGGGACCGGATTGTANTGATATTAACATGCTTCCTTGGCCAGCAAGGTCCCCAAACCTTTCGCCCATCGAGAACGCGTGGGACCGGATTGTACGGCAACTTCGGCCAGCGGCAACTACGGAGGATTCGGAGAGTCAGTTGCGCCATCTGTGGTACGATCTTCCTCAGAACATCCAATGTCTGTATGCCTCCATGTCAGACCGTATATCGCCTCCTGACTCTGTGCTACGGGTGGTCTAACACCATACTAGGCCCATCCTGCAAGTGTTGGTCCCCTGCAATGCCTGCTTGGTGTGGTACAATATTTTGATGTTGTCTGTATACACACTACCATGCCATGTGCCTGTACCTATTTACGTGCCCTTGCGATATATACTTCAGGATGATCAAGTTTCTTTTCGCAAATGGGTGTTTATTTTTAATATGCCAGTTATTACCCTTTTGTGCATAAAACTGAAATCAAATTTATTTAATCTAGTGTTTAAAGTTAAAACGTTACACTAGTAGGATACTAAAATGTGGAACAATTTTTCCTTCATCACTGCCCACTTTACGGAGAGTATGGCAGTCAGTGTGCACTTGATCACTACCAACTTTACCAGGAGCATGGCAGTTAGTGTGCACTTATCGTTACAGGGAGCATGCCGCCATTGTATACTTGATCGCTGCCAACTTTCATGGGTACATGGAAGCCAGCGTATACTTGATCGCTGCCAACTTTCATGGGGACATGGAAGCCACTGTATACTTGATCGCTGCCAACTTTACTTGGAGCATGCCAGTCAGTGTGCACTTCTTAGTGATGCAGTTATTGGAGTTTTTTTTTCAAACGTTTGTTTTAGAACAAACATAGTGGTTAGATCTTCTAGCTATAAGGCAGGATTACCACAAACAGAATGGAAACTGGCTCTGATTGGAAAGGTAAGCTCTGCCTAGAGACATATTTCTTTCGTGAAATGTAACAGTGCCGGATAGAGCATTCTTAGGAAACAGTACGACATTGAAGTGTCAGTCGTACTGCCCGAATCCCCGCCCGGACAACTAATTGTTCACGTGGGTTTACACTCAACCCTCTATCTTTCTAGGCCTAACCTTCGATCCAGCCTTCCGTTCCAGCGAGTGCAGTTTAAGTACGATTTTCTTCTAAAAGTTGTGCATACGGGGGCAGGAAAAGTAAATTTCTTCCATATTTACTGTCGTCCTGTTGTCCCCCTGCAATATTAGTTTCCTTTAGAATTATACAATAAACTCAGTTAGTGACAGAAATGGATTTGAAATTTTCTGACAATTCTATTCCTTAAATATGTTAAAAACTATTTATTTTCTCGATTTTTAAAAATATGTTATAGTTTTGTAACTTGATATCGATGATAACTTTTTAAAGTACCAAAATCATTTGAAATTTTTAGCGAAAATATAAGCATTTAAACTATAATTCATAACTCTACAAATTTGAACAAGTTATTTTAGCACAAAGTTTGATTTCACCTTAAGTGTATATTTAAGTATTGCGAATGGCGTGTTACATTTTCTTTGAAAATCGACACTTGATTCACTTCTGCAATGGTTTATCTTCTGGTTATTTTGACTTCAAATTCCTCCTCAAAGGTTAAAATTGAAATACGACGAACTGCATAGCAAGTTTCCAAGAAGTATTCCTCATAGCATTCTAATTATATATATATATATATATATATAT
>NQII01006898.1:11019-27110 GCA_002778355.1 Clitarchus hookeri | reverse complement strand
CACACACACACACACACACACACACACACACACACACACAGTGTGTTCAGAAATTGTTGGGCGTAATTTTAAGGAATGGTAGGTCACACCGAGACAAACATTTGGATATAAGAAACATGTGCCCGTAAACGCCTCCCTACCGAGTTGCTGGCCTCAAATTTTGCGCGTTCCGTTTGAATTTGGCGCGCTCCCTGGGCCACGCACGTGTGGGCCGAGCGTAGTACGCATGCGCGGTGAAAGGCGGGGCGGAGCCGAGCCGTCCTTCTCCCGGACACGACTGTTTCATCGTGGTTCGCAGGAACACCTCGTCTAGTTGTCGAAGTGCACTGGGATGACTTGATTGTAGTCTTTTTGCGGTTTCTTCACACTTTTTGAATCTAACCTGTACAAAAATCTGTATGATGTGTTTGGATATTTACTTAATTAATATTAACGTAAAACTACCTTATTTTTGGTTAAATTGAACATTTATTTACGTATAACTTATAAATTATATTATTTCATTTATAATTAATATGAATACGAACAGCGAGAAGACAGGTGTGGTGTGTTGGTAGTGCCTAGTAAGAAATAGTTCTAATGCAAAATATTACTACACTGAGTGCGCACGAATGCGGTGTGGTGTCCCTTTGGTGTAATTTTCTAGGCTAGATTAAACTTTGTTTGCCTAAGGCGGCGGAATACCCTGGAAGTACAACTTTAGCAGGGCTTCAGAAAAAGTGTGAATTAACCGTGAATGGACTATACGAGAATTCTGGCCGCCTGCTTTGACGTTCAACAAAAAACCTGTATTTTTGACAGAATGCGTAACAACACAGTTGGCCGCGTTAACACCTGCTTGCATGTTGGAGGACGTCACTTTGATCAACTCCTGTGACGGTAAGTTATGTTTCGTATCTCTTTGTTTGTGCATTGCGGCCAGATGTTCGCCGTCGCACGCAGCGATTTGGGACTGTTGTCTTGTGTGTCCGCTCCTCTCCGGCCCGCACGTGATTGGCCCAGGCAGCGCGCCGAATTAAAACGGAACGCGCAACATTTGAAGTCTGTCGAATTGTTCTGGGCCTCTTGGGGTAGGTCGTGTTTGCGCATAGTTTACAGTCTGTGTGACATCACGCCACGTCTGTCTACCCCACTTGATACATAAGCTCGCAAACGTCTCCAAGTACAAAGACGCGTGCAGTGTAGTCCATTCATGGTTGCTGCTTCAAACTTTTCTGAAGCCTTGCAAATGTTGTACTTCCAGGATATTCCTCCCCATTGTGCAAACAAAGCTTAACTAAGTCTAGAAAATTACACCCAAGGGACAACGCACACCATTCGTGCGTGCTCAGTGTAATAATAATTTGCACATGAAATATTTCTTACTGTACTTTACCAACACACCTATTTTATCATTGTTTTTATACATATTAATTGCAAATTATATATAATTTACATTTAAGATACTAGTAAAAGTTCAATTTTGTAAAAAATTAGATACTTTTATTTTAACAGAAGTATAGAACGTTTATGACACACGACATATTTAGGAAACAACCAATACGTCATCCATGGGGCGATTTTTCATAGGTTTCATTCAAAAAGTTTGGAGAAACCATAGACTGTAATCAGGGCTGCGGACATGCGTAATTGACAGTCACCTTGTGAGTGTGCAACCATTCGTGGTCAGGAGAAGTGCAGTTGCCTGAAATTCCAGGCGATATTTTAATTGTGCAAATAATAAGACACGAACTCTTTTTAAAACACCTCGTGTTATCTTCTGTATGACAGTAAGGCGTTCTTCTTATGACTTTATCGTTACTGTTTTCACATCACTGAATTTATGTTAACTTGTTTTAGTTTTGGTTCGCACCAGTCAATTTCTCCGAATATTTGTGTCTTGGCAGAACGTAATAAATTATTCCCATTCAATGTACACAAAAAAGTCTGGTTGTGCCATATTTGTAAACGCAGTTTGAAAGAAATTATCTCAGAACTTTCGTCCAGTTTTGTCAGTGATTTTTTTTACACCATTACAGATATCGTGGGATATATGCGCACACTCTTGTTATTTGTAAATTTCCATAATTACCGAGTGGTTCGTGTCGCGTAAAAGATTTATACGAATATGTCTTGCGCTGTTAATCCTTATCTCCGAGAACAATTTCATACACGAAGGCCTGCTGCAGGAAGCTGAAAATATTAATTCTGAAAATAATGAGGATTTACGTTTGTCCCCTTACACGTAATTTTTATAATCGAGGGATGGCTTACAAAGTTGTCAAAAGTTAACGTCAAAGATGGCACGTCCATGGCCTGCCGGTGCTCCGAACCCCGATCTTCTTGGCNACAAAGTTGTCAAAAGTTAACGTCAAAGATGGCACGTCCATGGCCTGCCGGTGCTCCGAACCCCGATCTTCTTGGCCTGATGGAGCCTTAGCAACTTCTACTGCAGGTGTCGCCTTAGTTGGTATACCAATCAGTTTTAACGTTAAAGATAAGCAAATAAGCAGACAATTATTTAAAAGGTTGGTTTTGCAACCTTCAACCAGTGGAAGCGTGTCGTTTGACCTCGAAGTCGTTTGGTCAAATAACCAGCCGTTTGGAAGAAGAGGGCGTTTGGTATAAATTACTTCCCCTTTTCTAAAATCCTCGTATACTGAACCNATAACCAGCCGTTTGGAAGAAGAGGGCGTTTGGTATAAATTACTTCCCCTTTTCTAAAATCCTCGTATACTGAACCTTTGGCGCTCCAAACAGTAGTTATAGGGGCTGCGGTAGCGTAGTGGTACAGGCTACTCGCCTCCTACCTAGGTGAACCGGGTTTCGATTCAGGCGGGGTCACTCCCGATTTTTCGCACGTGGGAATAGTACCGGACGATGCCGCTGGTCGGCGGGTTTTACCGGGAGCCCCCGTCTCCGCCGCCCTTGCATTCCGGTGCTGCTCCATTCTCGCCTTACTTCGAAATCATTGGCTCTCAAGATCTCACCCCAAACCGTAGTTAGACAGAACAGGTATTTGGCCAAACAAGCATTTTGCAGTACATAACAATTGCAGATTTCTGAAAGATTACTACCCTGCTGTCCACAGCATGAGAAATGGGGAAGCACTGAAAATGGGAGTCGGCAGATAACTGAACCAACGCCGGTCGTTGACGCCAGGTTGCCGCTAGCCAGTACCCGTACCACAGGCGAGTGAGCACGGAACGTATAGGAATTAGAGGAATTTTTTTTTGTGTGTTGGCGCCCTGTCGGCGAGGTTGCTGGGGAATGGGGAGAGGACGGGCCAGGTGTTATCGGGGATCGCCGAGGCCGATAAACGCGCGCCTAATAGTAACGATGGGCCCGGGCGGCGCGAAGCGAGGCGGCCGCGGCGTATCGACCGGCGCTCCGCCTGCATTATTCACAGCATCGCCGGGGGGCGAGGGTGGGGGAAACGTGCCCCCGTTGTGTCGGGGGGTTGCTTTGTGAGAGGGCTGGGGTGGGGGGTCACGGGTGCAGATTGCCCGGCGGTCTTCTGCCGTCCTCTATTATGCACGACAATGCCGGCCAGGCCACAAGACCCAGCGCTGCGTCCGTCATTCGTCCCGTACCTACCTCTGCCCTCTGACTGAGCAACCCGCCCGCTCTCACTGTTTCCATGAAAACTGAGCCAAAACTTTGTTTTATTTATTATTAATTTTTCTCACTATTTATACCTGAATGGTTGCGGCAAAGAAAAAGTTAGCATGTCAGAGTCCTTTGAAGTTTTCAAGTTTGACGTTATATTTTACTATATACAGCATGGTTTCGTGTGTCAACTATTCAGAGGTGAATCAGTATGAAACATGAGGTAGAAAATATATATACGACTTGTGGCTTAGTTATTAATGATGGTTTTTTTTTTCACTTCTAAAATTATGAATTAAAAAGCATTTAATTAAAATTTTTGGAATCTTTTAAAGATGAAAGAAAACAAATGCACACACTGTATCAACTGTAACACTTTCACCTCACAAACCACTAAGCTTCAAGGTACTGGACGACCACGCTCACTTCTTGGGGCTGTATTCCCGCAAACGTAGCGTGTTGAGTGTTACAGCAACGCGACTATGGAGATAAATAATGTCTTGTAATGTTAGCAAATACTAACGGCTTCAACATTTACTAGTATTTTGTTTCTGACTGCGGATTGTACCATAGGTTGATCTTAGTTTGCTGTTACATTGTGCGAATTTGTTCTTTTTCATCTCTAATTGTTTCCGATATTTTGAACTAAATGTTTATTCTCCAATTTTATAAACTGAAGTACATCCTTTATCATGACTTCAGATCACAAGTCGTATATACCTTTTTTGCATGTTTTTTTTCATATGGAATCATTCCCCAAGCGTTTTAAAACACAACACGCTGTATATGACAGCGGGAATAAATAATTATCTATATATAGACTTTCCAACTTTTTATTACTTGTGGGAATGTTAGAGAAAGGCAAAACTATTTTTTTGGTCAAACAAACATGGATCTGTGACTAAATATTGAGTGAGTGGTTAGCATGTGAAGGATAAATTATAAATGAAAATATCACTTCTCTTGCCCCATCCCGCTCGTGCGAGCGAGAGAGTTTGTGAAGGCCACGCTAGTAACCCGAGAGTGCGCGGGGATTTTCAAAGGCATGCCGCCGTACGTACCGCCACCGCGATAAGCCTATCATGGCTTGTGCCTCTCCTGACCTTCAGCGGTTTGAATTTGATGTTATCTACGAAATAATGTTGTGGTCATTGCCGTAGTGTCTCTCAGCGTGACTCGGGGAGCCGCGACGAGCCTCCGAGCAGACAGTTTGGCGTGTTTGAGAGTTTATAATATGTGTGACCTTAAACGACATATGTGCGAAGAAAAATGAGTCTGCAGAACGACGAAAGTGGCCAACGAGAGCGAATTATTAGGACTGCGATCATCGGTGCAGTGGAGAGAGAGAGAGATAGAGAGAGATAGAGAAAAAGATAGAGATAGAGAGAAGTGGGTGGGACAGTTGAACTGGATTCGTGGGTTACTGACATTTGGAATGATGGAAATAGATGTATTGGATGTGTGTAAATAATGAGTGCGAATAAGTAATTGTATCGAATATAGAGATTATGATATGAGTTGAATATAAATGATGAGTCGGGCTCAACGGGTATCTGGGCTAAGAGCCAGGCGCCAGCCGACTGCCATGTTGTGACGTCACCCAACTACCATGTGGCTCCATGTGACCTTTACCCTTGACCTTAACACCATGCCTGTGACCTTAAATGATCTTGAACCCGAACATTTTTTTTTTTCAGAAAAATTATAAAATTAAAAAAATATATATATATTTAAAACAATTCTCGTTACATATTTTCCCGAAGACCCGAATGGACTTGTTGATAGNAGGTGACCTTTACCCTTGACCTTAACACCATGCCTGTGACCTTAAATGATCTTGAACCCGAACATTTTTTTTTTTTCAGAAAAATTATAAAATTAAAAAAATATATATATATTTAAAACAATTCTCGTTACATATTTTCCCGAAGACCCGAATGGACTTGTTGATAGTCTCAGGCATTTTATTGACCTGTAAAAACGCAGGGAATTCTCACGNCCGAAGACCCGAATGGACTTGTTGATAGTCTCAGGCATTTTATTGACCTGTAAAAACGCAGGGAATTCTCACGCATTGTTGAGATAGCTTCAATCATCGATGAACTGAAGGCTCGGGGTAATATCATATGAGACTGTTGGCTACTATCCACGATCTGCAAATATCTGAGAAATGAAATTTTTTGTATACATATCAATGCGTGTTAAATTTCTTTTACAGTCTCTTCTGCTTCTCAAAAAGACGTATTAATTCAGAGGTGTAAACAATCAATTGAGAATTTGTTTCAGATCTATTTTATGTGAGTGCATAGGAGGAGGGCTATATAACCGTTTTGAAGTAGTATGCCTTACTCGGGTCGCTTAAAATCGACCGATATGGCGAACGAATGAAATGATGGGAATATTTTTAAGGAATGTTTCGCAACTAGTTGGTTTGCTTGGTAAATTGGTATGACCCTTTGGTATGGGCAGCTCTGGTAGGAATTATTTGCGAAGATTCTGCGACGATTTTCTGCGAAGAGGTTAGCTACGAGGCTCTTATTAGGAGACTTTTTTCAAGATTACTCATCATTGTTTGTTTGTACAGGTGGGTGGTAAAGCAGATTTGGTCTTGTTGGTTGGTCTAGCCTGTTTTGTAGGAACTGATCTCGCCAGCAGCTAGTCTTGGGCTAAGTCAATTTCGTCAGGAACCAGTCGTGGGTGGAGTTCGTCTTGGGTGGAGTTCGTCTTGGGTGGAGTTCGTCTTGGGTGGAGTTCGTCGTGGGTGGGGTTCGTCGTGGGTGGGGTTCCATCTTGGGTGGAGTTCCATCTTGGGTGGAGTTCCATCTTGGGTGGAGTTCCATCTTGGGTGGAGTCGGTCGTTAATTAGTATTACTAGTCGGTATGGTCCATTGATGTGACCAGTTGGTAACTGACAATTTTTTGTACTACGATTTTTCTAGATTTTTTTATTTAAATGTAATTTGGATAAGGTTAAGGACAACAGCAGCATGGTGGCTAAATCGACAACTACTCTGGTAACGAAATTTATTATTAATACAATAGCATTGCCTAGGTGATGTAAATGTAAGAAAAGGACAAACCAAAAAGGTCAAAGGTCAAGTTCAATATCACTTGGATTCAATATGGTGGTTGGGTGACATAACATGGCAGCCGAAATACCGGAATGACAGAGCATGATGTCGGTTTCGGCTCCGAACCCCGTTTTCTCCAAAAATTATAAATTTCAATTTTTTAATCTGTTAACGATTTTTTTCTTTTTTTTTTTACTTTTTGGAATATTTTTTTTTTAGAATTCTAAGGAAGTTTTAAATTTTTCTAGGATTTTTAAATTTTATTTTTGGGTTTGCGGTTAATGGTCAAGTGTCTTGAGTCTTGAGACGTGGGTCCAAGGTCAAGGTCATTATCATCTAACATGGATGACGAGATGGACACTGGCCGACCTGACGATGGCCGGTCGTGTCGGGATCTTAGTCGATCCACCTGTCATCTGTTTTCTGAATTTTTTGATTTTGTTAGGCTTAAGGTTATTAAAGGAATCGGTCATGGGGTCAAGGTCAAAGTCACTGGTCAATGTCACCTGGATATAACATGGTGGTCGGGTGACGTCACAACAATAGATCTCGTTGCGCCCGACTCATCATTTTTATTCTACTGATAAGGACTTTTACAATCGAGATAGGCATTACATTTTTCGCTTACCGAGAACAGCAAGAGTAATAGGGGAGATAGTTTAATGTTGTAAATAACAGCTGTGTGAAAAAATTACTAATCAACTTTAGTTANAGCAAGAGTAATAGGGGAGATAGTTTAATGTTGTAAATAACAGCTGTGTGAAAAAATTACTAATCAACTTTAGTTACTTTATTTTTATTAATACCTCCATTCCTCACGACCTCGGATACGCCTCCTCTGGCGTCTTGTAACAGTATGTTGCACTTAACTTTAAACATGTCATGCTTCAACACACGCTTTGCCAATGATGTGCCATTAACAGGCTTACAGGTCCGCAGATTTTTGCAATTCATCGTACGGAGTTAGTGGGTGCGTACACCCGTGACGCCCTTTTCAATTCAATTCGCGCCTCGTACAGCCGGCTATTCACGTGGCCCCGCAGAAAAAAAAANACACCCGTGACGCCCTTTTCAATTCAATTCGCGCCTCGTACAGCCGGCTATTCACGTGGCCCCGCAGAAAAAAAAATCAAGTGGGGCGAGGTTGTGGGGAAAAGAGTTGACTATTATAATGGTTCCACCGTGGCCAATCTATNGAAAAAAAAATCAAGTGGGGCGAGGTTGTGGGGAAAAGAGTTGACTATTATAATGGTTCCACCGTGGCCAATCTATCGCTCGCTCAATGTGCGGTTCAAGTGCTGTCTGATTGCACTGGGGAAGGGAACAGGTGGGTCATCGTGTTGAATCGCATGCAACCCCAAATGTAAATGGGGTACGTCCTCTTGGAGTGCATTAGTATTTCTTGTTTGAATTCTGGATTGTTCTCAGAGTATTCTATTAGACTCGCGTGCTTTACGTTGACTGAAATAATAGTTTTACTGTAATACTGCACTCTAAATCTGAATCAGTGAGAATTTCACTGTTTCAATCAGTTAACAATACCTGACTGATTCAACAGCCATTTCAGTGAATTTAACTAATGAATCAGTGAAAAAATTCCAGTTTTCATTCACTTATTGAATCAGTTTCATTTTCTACTAATTCAGCAGTTATTTTTTTCACTNGTGAAAAAATTCCAGTTTTCATTCACTTATTGAATCAGTTTCATTTTCTACTAATTCAGCAGTTATTTTTTTCACTTTTTTTCAGTGGTTAGTTTTTTGACTGATGGATTAGTTAAATAACGAGTTAAAATGGCCGTCAAACAACTTTTAAAGATGGCTGTTAAACAACGTGTATCAAGTGAAGTAACTACGAACAAACTAATAAAACCAATAAAAAATACTTTCTAAAATGTGTTTCATATTTCAAAACACCATTTTACGTGGTAACATGAATATTCAGCCTTTCAATAAATTTTTACGTCTTTCATTTCGTTTTCATGTAATCATCACAGCGCTATGTTTAAAGGTTTAAACTGCATATAATTTGGTGAAAAAGTGCACTTATATATACTATTCGTTTTAACAATTAGAACCCTACCAATTAAACCAAAAATGAAAAGTAAGGGCATACAATTTAAAACTACACGCTTTCCGCAAAGTAAGCCTACTATAAGAAGAATATTTTTCTCTCACTTATCAACTTGATGTGGTAGCGCAGATGGTAAGGTAGTGGCCTGAAAGCGAAGTGGGTAGGGCGTGTAATGGTCATTCCCGATCAATTCCAGAATTTTTTTTACTTTTTTAAATTATGATAAATTGTGCAATGTAAATAGCAAACTACAGTAAATATGTTTATTTATCGTAATTATTTGGCTAAATTCAATAAAAACATTATTTTATTCGCCACTGCAGTTGGTCGTCACTTATTCAATCAGTGAGATTTTTTCACTGAAGCAATCTGTGATTTTCCACTGATTATAAGTGGAGCCATTTTCACTGATTCGAGTAGTTGAATTTCACTGCGAATTAGTGGTTTTCCACTGATTCGAATTTAGGGTGTGATTTCGCAAATTTTCGTATATTTCGCTTTCTTTATATGTAAAAACTAAAACATGGAATGGAAAGACTTTCAGAAAAGCATTTTGTAAAATTAGTTGCCTGAATTACTTGTAAAGCCTTGTTAGGGTGTTTTTTTCTTGAAGTGAATCGACATTGCGATAGTAATTTATTAATTGGTGGATATAAAAAAAAATGTCATGGAGTCAGCGTGTGCATTATAAATAAAGCTTACTTTTTTGTGGTGGAACGACGTTTGTCCGTAACCACTAGCCATGAAGTTGAGCTAGAGTGGAACTAATTTATGATACTGTGTGCTCGAAGTCTTACAGAATAATAAAGAATACAACTTTTAAGTGCCACATTGAATATTATTGCCGGCGCATCGGCCAACATTGTGACTTTGTGGACATATTGAGTAGTATACGCGCGCTTGCCTTATGTGACAAATTACAATGAATAAAATGACATATTTTTACGCCAATTATTATTTTACTTTCTATAAAACAAAAAGAAACCGATTCCAGTTGCCACGTGGGGAACGTTTCAATGCTTTGANGGCATATTTTTACGCCAATTATTATTTTACTTTCTATAAAACAAAAAGAAACCTATTCCAGTTGCCACGTGGGGAACGTTTCAATGCTTTGAAATACTTTTATAGATTTCTGTCAACATTACCGTAGACNGATTCCAGTTGCCACGTGGGGAACGTTTCAATGCTTTGAAATACTTTTATAGATTTCTGTCAACATTACCGTAGACGTGACGGTCAGTGATTACACTTCAAATTCATGCATGTACGTATACTGTCAAGACCTCGACGCTAAGAGCCGTACAAATCTCTTCACTCGCTCTCTTATTACGTGCATTTGTGGGAAAGGATTATTTTCCAAGTGGGGTTTAAGTTAACCGCTGACCGAAGTTGGCGAGTTCTCGCCTTATGGGCAGTGGTAGCACGAAACATGAATTTTCGGTGTGCTTTTCCTTACACTGTAATCAAGTGCGTCCATTTTTAGTGACCTGTGTGAGGGGAAACTCCAACAGTACTGATCTAATAGCTTCTCTGAACAGTGTATCTTAAAAGCACTGTTTTTTTCGACGCAACAGATGTAATTTAGCGACTGGCATTCTTAAAAAGTCAAGTAATTACTTTTAGGGTCAACTAAAATGGAACAATTACCATTTATTTATACGTACATGCTGAAAAATGCCAAACAACGATTTGGCTACTTATGAGTGTAATATGTGTTCGTATTCACAAGCGTGTAACTAAAAATTACAGCGCTGTGAAGAATTAGTAAGAAGGTTTTTTTTNGTAATATGTGTTCGTATTCACAAGCGTGTAACTAAAAATTACAGCGCTGTGAAGAATTAGTAAGAAGGTTTTTTTTTACATCTCGCCGGTTGATTTGGCTCAGCATAACTGAATGATACAGGAAAGGCAGAGGCATTTTGTTCCTTGTTTTCATCTTTCATTATAGGGGAAAAATAATATACACCTGTGTAGAAAAATCAATTAAATAGTGACTTGTACCCTGAAGGTCGAAATAAGTCACTAAAATTCGTAGTGTGGCTAAATACGTATTTGTAATATCAATATTACTGAGATTGTCAGTCATTAAATTTCAAACTTCAAAAAACTTTTTCTATAAGCCTATCACATGAGTTGCTTGGCCGTAAATTATATATTGTTTAAATTTACGCACAATTTATCAGAAGAAAATTTATTACACGATCGTTATTACAATGCGGAAACTGAAAAGTTTAAGAGTATACACGCTCAACTAAATATTGTTGCGTGCTTGCTGCTCTGTATAGCTTCCCTTGCCCCGTTCCGCTCGAGCGAGCGAGTAAATGTGTCAAGGGCGCGGGAGTAACCCTAGGATTACGCGGAGATTTACAATGGCGTGCCGCTCTCGCCGTGATAAGCCTACCGGAACTCGCGAGATCTCGTCCTTGAGCGGATAGTATTCTGGGGTTATCGTTAACAGAATGTTCTGGTCATCGTCCTGTACTCTCCCAACGAGACTGGTGTTGCGGGGGAACCTTCTAGATCGGACCAGTACTATGTGGGCTCGGAGGTCCATCGCAGCTTAAAGTCTGGAGTTTGGGCGATTGTACGACCTTAAGCGCTACGTATGCGGAGACAGCGAAGCGACCAGAGTGACAAGCGGGAGCGAAGTCTGCGGACCGCGAGCCTCGGTGCAGTGAAGTGTGGACTGACAGGCTGGACAATTGAACTGGATGCGTGAGTGACAGACATTCGGAACGATGCCAGTAGACAAATTTCATCTGTGTAAATAATGAGTGCGAGTTGACAGTAACCAATATACAGACGGTGATAAGGACTTTAATTAAAATTGAGATAGACATCAAATATTGCGTTCTCAAAGAATAACAAGAGTAATAGCGGATATATATAATTTAATACTGTTTTAGAAAATGTGGAGTTTCTTACAGTAATAACTGCTGCCTAGTAACCATGTAAAATCAAATAAATTAATAATTCGCCTACCAACTATTTCCTGTCCGCGTGTTTCTCAGTGATGCGTTGTGCGTCAGCAGCGCTGTCAGAACTGCCAACATGATTTCATTTTTACTCGCTTACGCACAAACTAATACAGCAGGATTTTGTATGTGTGACGTTGTTGGTTTCGTTTATGGCATGTTGGCACATACTGGCTGTCATAAAAGTGCACTAGTTCCTGCCGATCTCTGGCATAAAATGTTTGATACAACATAATTTGCTCCTTTATCTTGTTTGATAGGAGAAAAACTGTTTTTATTTTCTTTTGTTATTTTACATTTAAACAGCAATGATTTTATTACTAAAGTGTAAACATGAAATATTGCGTGAAATTTCGTACAGGNCTGGCGCGGGCCGGGACGCAGCTGGTCGCCGTGCCATCCCCGGGGCCAGCCGCTGTCCAGGGAGATAAGTCCGCGCTCTTGGAGAGCTGCCAACACCTCGCAGCCGGGGCGTGTTCGTCGCGAGCGTGCGAAGATAACGTCGGCCTTCACACCGCTGTCGCAACCACCTTCGCCTTTACAAGTCCAAGTTTCCGCCTGCCGAGCACGCTCAGGCTGCACGCGGCCATCACATTCGTATGCCTAATGGTACACATCTGAAGCACAGACAAAATATGAGGTAGACCGATCTCGTTGGCTGCTCACAGCCAGTCTCCGTGTCTCAACATTGAACTGATTTTCTGCCAACCCGAGTAGCAAAAACGGCATGGGTTGGATTTGAGATTAGAACACTGTTTAGTAAACAAGTGCTTTGAGATGTATGTATACTTCCTCCAAGTAATTTATAATGCATTTTGATTACATTCAAATTGGTAAAAGTATTTTATTAATATAATAGTGCTCGTCATTTAAGAATTAAGATATAAAAAAGCATATCCATCACTGTTGAATATTGTGAATTTGACAGCTGTGTTGCTTTTGGGTAGGTCAATGTTGGGTACATGCGCAGATGACGAATACTGTACCTCTTCTTTAGTCTATGATCTGAAGCCACTAGGTTCGCGTTCAGAAAATGTTTATATTGGAAGGGAGGTGGAAGNACCTCTTCTTTAGTCTATGATCTGAAGCCACTAGGTTCGCGTTCAGAAAATGTTTATATTGGAAGGGAGGTGGAAGGGGAGTTGTAGGATAATCGATACAGCCCCATATTAGCCACAGTTCTTCTTTCAGAATATCTTTTTAATTGCATTCGGTAGGTAATATGCAGTCTTAATATTTACGCGCACGCTCGCGTGTGTTGTCCTTTTTACTGATAAGCTACTGACATAGACTGAATTTTACCACTTTATTTCGAGTACGCTCTTAATTATATTTTGTAATATGAATGTAGTAACAGTGAATAATCCCTACACAGTAATCAAAACTCTTTTGAACTGACGCCTTTTGTAAAAAGAAATTCTCTGCCTTTAACTGCTGTTTTCACGTGAACTCTAAAAATAAAATAGTTTCACAGCAGTATTGGGCGCAAATTGAAAATACATGTCTGTGTAAATAATGATTAATTAAATTTTTAATATCTGAATTAGTGGTANGTAAATAATGATTAATTAAATTTTTAATATCTGAATTAGTGGTAACTGCACAGGGAATTTTTTTTTACTGTCAATACATTATAGTGGAAATAAGCGTAAATGTAACATATTTACTTTGCTAAAAATGTCATGTTGTCTCTTGTTTGATGCATTGATACAAGCAGTAAGGACCATTGTTTTGTTACTAATCCCCCATTTTCCTTCGTGTTGCCAGTGTTTGGTTAACGCNGCTGTTTTCACGTGAACTCTAAAAATAAAATAGTTTCACAGCAGTATTGGGCGCAAATTGAAAATACATGTCTGTGCAAATAATGATTAATTAAATTTTTAATATCTGAATTAGTGGTAACTGCACAGGGAATTTTTTTTTTACTGTCAATACATTATAGTGGAAATAAGCGTAAATGTAACATATTTACTTTGCTAAAAATGTCATGTTGTCTCTTGTTTGATGCATCGATACAAGCAGTAAGGACCATTGTTTTGTTACTAATCCCCCATTTTCCTTCGTGTTGCCAGTGTTTGGTTAACGCNTGTTGTCTCTTGTTTGATGCATTGATACAAGCAGTAAGGACCATTGTTTTGTTACTAATCCCCCATTTTCCTTCGTGTTGCCAGTGTTTGGTTAACGCGCTGTACATCATATTAGCTCTGAATTCCGTAAAAGTAGTATATTAGCTAATAACTAGCGTAATAGTTAAAATACATTTCGTATCGTTTATACTTGTAGCGTTCTGTTTTATAACGGCTTTCCTTTTAATAAAATGCAGTGGTTCCCAGAAGTCTGATATCAAACCTAACATGCCAGTATTACTTCTTGATTGCCTAGTGTTATCTGCAATCATAATTACAATAACATAAAGATACTTTAAACTGTAGTCTAACGTGTTAATTGTGTTGCAATCCTGCTAAGTTCTTGGTTCGTCATGAATCACGAAATGCATTTGCAACTAGTTTTAAGAAAACTGATTCATCACTTGGAACATTCCTGGAATGTTATAAACACAGTGCCATAGTTTTGTGTATTTTCTTTCAGATGTTTACTTTATGTTATCTGATACTGGTATCATTGCGTTGGCCAGGCCAGGCAAACCATAACAAGTAAAGTTGCTAACGACTAGGGAAAATAGTTCCATATCTTAACGTTGAATTAAAAGTTTTAGGTAAACCTGTGTAAATACTGAAGTAATTTATTTTGCTATTGGTTTGTTGTAAATTTTATATACGTGTAAGAATTATCAAATTTGTAAAAATTTTACTTTTATAATAATTTTGTAGTTTCAATTGACCGACGCATAAATAAAGTAATAAGGCCCAGATTAACGTTAAGTTTTATATGGCGGAAGAATACGCGATATGCGTACAAGTATATGTAAGCAGGGCTTTCGAAAGTGCTTAGCCTACAGTGAACAGCCTGCAGTAAGAAAATTAATATTTGATTNAGTATATGTAAGCAGGGCTTTCGAAAGTGCTTAGCCTACAGTGAACAGCCTGCAGTAAGAAAATTAATATTTGATTGTAGCACTTCTGCTGCATGTCACCTCATGAATTTTACTGTGCATTATTTTTGCTTATTCCACCTTTGTAGAAAGATGTAAAAGTTTGTAGAAAATTTGGTTGCTTTATGTGTCATATTATATATTCTTTGCTGGATTTTTTCTTGTTGATTCACCAAGCATTGACATAGGTGCCAGCTAAAGATTTTGCGAATAAAATATTACTAAAATAACAATAATTGAAACACATGTTGTAGTTCTCATTGAACTGCGTCATGTTAAAAGGCATTGTCTGTTTATTTTCTGGCTCTGTTTCTGACCCTAGATAGCTAATTTCACGTTGTCGCTTTTATATGCCATCTTTGTGTTTTTTTTTTGTATTTTATAAATACTTGTTACTACATGGAAAAATTAAACCACAAAGAAACGATATGTTAATGCTACTAATAAACTAAATTTGTAATTTAGAGGAGATGGCATAAAAAGTTTCTAATTTTTGCTATATACTCTGGTTACAGAAAAGCAACACGATGCCAGTAAAAGTCAAGAAAATTACAGAGGATTGGTTATAAGGATTCTGCCTGCCACCCTGTTTCAGCAACACGCGTGTTTTTTTTAATATTTAAAAATAGTACGTTTTTTATTTCCCGTGATTCAACGTGATTACGTCTATGCAAGACGTAAATAACAAATTTGGTCTCTCATGGCGCTACACTTTCGGGATGTGTCGTATAATGTTTTTGTTAACTTTTTGTATCGAATACGATTACCTGTTTTTATACGTTTATTTTACATTTTCCGCTGATTTCTGGCTATTCCTTTGGGCGTGCAGGCCATTCCTCGACTGCAACAAAAGCCGTGGTCCACCTAAAATCTAAGATAGTTTCGGTTTGTTTAGGTAAGAGCGCTACATTAGAATTTTAAAATACAGCTGCATCCATCTCCAGCGGTTCATTTGCCGGCAATAGCAGCGTCACAGGTCGACTGCAGAGCGGACTAAAGCCGGGCTCCGAGGGAAATGCTTGTGACGTGGGAGGGGTAGTTGGCAGCTCTGCTGGTTGCGTGCTGGGAAGGGCGACCGGCCGTGCCCGCGCGTGCCTGTGAAGTGGAACACGAGTCGGCTCGTCGTGAGAACTGGCGTCGATCCGTAGAGGCGACAGTCGTGGGAAAACAAAACCGCCGCCGACCACACAATGACCTGTTTTATTTTACGGCGTCGCTCTCTTGCAACTCGCGAGGACAGGTAACGACAGTGCGCGTGCAGTTACTATTGTAGGCCGGCCAAGGTAAAGTAAGCATTCGAAATCACCCTTTAAAAAAAAAAAATCATTG
>NQII01006897.1:74451-100372 GCA_002778355.1 Clitarchus hookeri | reverse complement strand
GCATCCATTACAGTTTAGGAAGTTTACCAGATTTTTTTTATAGTGTGTTGCTTAAATGCTGTGCTCAATAAAGATGTTTATTTTTGTCTTTATTGTTGTAACCCTGGAATAATTTGCTGTCTCGCATGTACTTAACGAAAGACCTAAAAACAGCTAAGTAGTTCGCAACTGCGCCTCCCTTACAACGCACTGCCTGAAGATGTGTTTGGGATTTTTACAAGTGCATGAGACGCTAATTTAATTTTACTGTTGGTCACCGTTATGAAAATAGCAGTTGTTTATATAGCAGCTGCTTGATGTTATCTTTGTTCTTCCCCAACGCCATCTGAAGGCCGGAATGTGTGTCACTTATTGCCCCCCTACCTTAACACTTTAACTTAAGCCTCATTTAAGAGCAGAATCATGTGTTGGTTTCCATCTTGTTGGCTCAGCATTAAGCTTTTATTTATGTTTTTTAATTGCACAATTTGTGTTAAAATCGTTTACAGTACCACAGTCATAAAAGTTTAACACGGAAATCTTTAATGCAAATTATTGTATATGTTTTAACTTGAAAAATTTCTTTAATGCAATTTACATATATGTTTAGAGTGCTTTGATTTTGCTTGTTATAGTTCACTTGTATACTTTATTCCAGATTTTCAGAAACTTTTCGTTAATTTTAATTTTTTTGCTAAGGGTCAGGGTTTAATTTCTATTTTTTCGTGTTTCCATTGCATAATGTGTATAGCAGCCAAGCAAAGTATACCGTCATAATGTGAACCATTGTTATGGATGTGTTTAAATACACATATCTAAGAATTAAACAGTTGAACTTTGTGCTAGCTCCATGACAAACGCCGCCGAATAAAGTGGACTCAGCCGATAATGAAACTAAAGTCATTTTACTCTGTCTTGGGAAAATTTGCACAAACTATAAACATATTGTTGTTAATAAACATCATAATACGCGATTAAACAAGCGAATCAAAATTTATAATGAAATATGCCTTTGGTCTGTGCTGTTGGCGCTCAAACACATGGCGTGCACGAACAACCAGCAAAAAAGAATGGATAAGGTTCTGAGAGCAGGGGTCATTGCGTCATACTGTCAAGGGGGCGGGGGGTAGGCACCCCTGCATAAATACATATTATACACGATTTGCTAATATTCTTCTTGACCAGAAGCCTCAACAGACAAACGTCATGGTGTAATTTCTAGAAACAAGTTGCTGCTGAAATGTATATTTAAATAGTCCCAAGTTGGATAAATGCTTAAGAAACTTCAGTTCTACAAACTAGTTTAGCCAAAGAAATTTTTAAACCAATTTACAGCTACCCAAAATTTTTGTGAACAGCTAACGGGATGAAAGTGTATAGATAACAGCATCATAATAAAAAAAAAACAGGCACCTTAAACAGAAACACAAGGGTTTTGCGGGGCTCGGCGTCTTTGCCACGTGTACTTGGTGACGCACTCAGGTCTGAAGAAAAACGTGGACCTTAACGCAATTACAGTTTTGGCGAACACGACCTTATCCTCCAAGTGTGGGTGTAAGATAATAAAGGTAGCATCACACACTGTTAAAAATTGCCGTGTGTTTACGAAATTTTCTACGGAAATGTACAGTTGATGTGCGGAAAAGAAGTCCGTAATAACGAAAAACGGAGCTGAGCCACGTATATTCAAAATAGGAACAGTGTTCTTACTATCTATAGCTTTGGATTTCGGATACGAACAATTCCGAGTCCACACGAAGCTTGCTTCGCCGATGTATAGAAAAAATTANCTATAGCTTTGGATTTCGGATACGAACAATTCCGAGTCCACACGAAGCTTGCTTCGCCGATGTATAGAAAAAATTATCGTTCCTGCGGGAGTTAAGATATACGCACCACTTAGACCTATATCTTCAAACCTCAAAAACTAGCACCAGAAGTCCATAACACTTGGAAACAATTAAAATACACAATCGTTAATAGAAACTGAAAAAGTTGCTTATACAACTGCACAAGAAATAACAAAGTTACGTCTCAATTACACGTAAGATCGTGTTCAAATTCCGCCCAAGTATAAAATACTTTGGTTGTTTAAAAATTTTTTTTATACACAGTAAATCACCCACATAACGAAAAGTATAGATTTTTTTTCTTTAGTTTTCTCTTTCTAAAAATTGAAATTACAGAAAAAAAAACAGTAGCAAATTTACGGAGAGATCTCGTGAATTCAGGGAAAGTTCTGCAGAATTTACGAAAAGTTTTTCCTGAAATTCAACGTATCCGTAATCTTGAGGAGATCTCACGGAGACTACAAGGAAAAAAAATTACCAGCACTTTTCCGTAAAATAAAGGAGACTGCTTTTTTCTTTTTAACAGTGCATGGGTTGGCATGTTGTGGCTGTCACCGCTGGATATAATATGATGAAACTGCCGCAGCGTCTCACGAGAGGAGTCGTCGAAGAACTCATTAATCCTAATTTCTTTCCGCGTTAGGTAGGTACAATGATCTAACAGTCGATCGTCGCTCGATAAGGGTGATCGGCTTTTACTACGCTCAAGAGCACCGTTGGCGTATGTACACCCGTCCGTAAAGACCCCATTTATTTGCTCGCTGCTCGCACTTCTCTTTGTATCGGCTGTTCACGGTAAAGTGAGCACTTTTGAGTCCCTTGTTACTTTTTCCTTTCAGCCGTTTTTTTTNTCTTTGTATCGGCTGTTCACGGTAAAGTGAGCACTTTTGAGTCCCTTGTTACTTTTTCCTTTCAGCCGTTTTTTTTATCCTTTAACCACATTTTAAAAATAAATATTGCGATATAAGTAATAAACACTGTTTATATTCCACCGNGTTTTTTTTATCCTTTAACCACATTTTAAAAATAAATATTGCGATATAAGTAATAAACACTGTTTATATTCCACCGCACTCGGAAGTCAACTTCTAAGGCTAGAATAAAATATATTTATTGGTTATTATTCCAAATGAGACAAGTGCTCACTGTACCGTGAATAGCCTATAGAAAAGGCGAATTAAGGGTGTCGGACCCCAAAAAATTTATAATTTCATTTTTTGTACCAAACATAGTTCAACTCGTACGCATTGTATGCTATTAAATCTTGTTCGAGTAAAAAAAAATTTNTCATTTTTTGTACCAAACATAGTTCAACTCGTACGCATTGTATGCTATTAAATCTTGTTCGAGTAAAAAAAAATTTAAACTTAATTTTATAAAAATAATTTGATGTTATATACAAAATTCTTCTGTTTTGTTGCAGCCGTAATTACATATAATAAGTTGTTCAGANTTAACTTAATTTTTTTAAAAATAATTTGATGTTATATACAAAATTCTTCTGTTTTGTTGCAGCCGTAATTACATATAATAAGTTGTTCAGATTAAAAGATGTACGAAGTAAACAAATTCCATGGCTTACCAGGTGACAGTACGTAATCACCAAATAACAAGCCATATATATGAAAAAATTTAAATAAAAATAAATTTAATGGATATTTTAACTAATTTTAAAAAGGTATGAACTGTTATTTGGTTGTCTCAAGCAGTTGCCCACGTCTCTAGTTACTTCTAGAAATCATCAGTTTAACCTGTCAGTCACCGTAGCCAATGAAGCACAGGAGCAGAGCTACGGGAATAGAGGTCGTGAGTTCGAAACCCGGTAACGTTGAAGGGTTTTTTGTAGTCTAAATTGTATGTTACGGCCGGCCATACAAATATTCATTTGAATCAACCAAATCTTGCACGTTTGTGTAAGATTTGGTCGAAGCAACTGATTGGATGAAGTATTCACTGACTCATTAAGTGAATATTTCATTTCCCTCCTAAGCAATCAGTGATTTCCCACCTATTATAAGTGGAGCCATTTTCCCTAATTAAAGTAGTTGGATTTCACTGCGAATCAGTGACTTTCCACTGATTCGAATTTAGATTGTAATCTCTGTGGCCGGGGCGTCAAGATGACAGTACCACTGGGTAGGATTCCTCTCCTTCCATCAGCCTACGGTGGTAATGTGCCTAGCCCACTGCGGGCCTTTGACGTTCCGTATGCCGGCTGGTTTTCTCGGAGTACTACCACTTCCCACATCCTTGCATTCTATCGATGCTCCTCTTCCTGCTCACTACGCCACAAGGGCCCTGAATGAGTCATCGAAATCTCTTAGGCGAGTCGTTCCTCCGAAAAGGGCGTCGTTAGCAGGGTGACGGGGGAAAGGTCTCATCTCCCTTGAATAACTTGCCTTTCTTGGTCTTGTGTTGAATGACCTTGGCTCTAGTTAAGTGGTGTTTGAGCTATCTTGACTGCCAGTGAGTCGTGCCAACGTTTATATAGCCTACTTATATGAAAACACGTCAAATAAAGTGTAGCCTCTATATGTTTTATTATTACGGTGCCTGCATTTACGATAACATCCTGGACTTGATGCAACATTGTCTCCAGGCTTAAATTAAGAAAAATTTTTATTGCAACAATTTTTTTTAAATTGAAAATTGTATATAAATTTTTGTACATTGTAAGTTTCTAGACTCAATGTGTTTCGGAATTAAATAGTAACAGCATGGAAGGCGAATATCCGTTTATGTCCTACAGCCCCCCCAAAAAGTATCCGTAGCTGACGATAGCAATGCAGTTTACTCGCGATCAGATTTCAGCGGATGTCCCTGGTGCGTCGCTGCAGCAGCCGGGAGAGGAATAAAATGATCTCCGGGCAGCGCGTGGCTTCCAGAGTGTACCCTGCGCTCCTCTTCCCCCTTTTCCCCTCCGCGAGAGACTTATCCTGGCCGAGGACGAGGAGGCAAGCAGCAGCTCCTACCCCCTGACGATGATGATGATGTGTCCGATCGTCTTGTGCACACACACGCGCGCCCCCTCGCGCGGGTTCANTCCCCCCTCAAACACACCCCCGCCCCTTTACCCGTCCTGCTCTCGCGCGAAATTATTTCGTCATCTGCGCAGGGACGTGCCATATGAAATTCACCCTTCGCTCGGCGCGCAGTTCGCAAGAGATTTCTGCTGAGAGAAAGTGGAGACTGCTTATTTATTTTTCGCAACACTTCACTCAGCTGACTGTAGAGAGTGATTTATGTGCCCTTTCCAGTTTCACTGCATATAAAATGGGTTGGTGTAAGCTTTTAACAACTTTTCGTACAAGGCACGTGTTCACTTGAAGCTTAGGAACAATAAAAATTGATAACAAAACGTACAACACACATTAATCCCGAGAAGGTTTTCGAGAGTCGATGAGGGTAAATTGAGGTGAGAAAAGAGCAACGCCGGAATGCAAGGGCGGGGGGAAACGGGACAGCCCCTACAAAAACCCGCAACCAACGGCATCAACAGGCGCGATTCCCACTAGCGAAAATCCAGGAGTGGCCCGGCTGGGGATTGAACACGGTTCGCCTTGGTCGGTGGCAATCAATCTAACAGCTCAGTTACCCCCCCTTCCCCATATCTTCCTCCGAGAAGGGTAAAAGGGCTCAGTTTACAGGCGATTATGTACGATCTCACCAAAATTTATACAAAATATGTTTTAAGAGTTTGCCACAGAGACTATCATTTCTCACCTTTCCACCAACAACGGATACTCAGAAACACAAACGCTGNGTTTTAAGAGTTTGCCACAGAGACTATCATTTCTCACCTTTCCACCAACAACGGATACTCAGAAACACAAACGCTGACGAATTTAGGATCAAGGTCATGTTTAGCTACCAAAATACAAAAGAAGCTAGCTGGCTCGTGAATGCGTCCTTCAATTACGACACCGACGTTCCAAGTGCAGTTTCTCAAGGAACCTACTTCTAACACAGCTCAGACAACGCGCATCATAATGGCATACGCTCTGGTCCCAAACGATCCGTTTGGCAGGCGTTGCTCAACCCTTGGACTCTCGGGGAGTGAATAACTGGTAGAACTGACAGAAGTTCGCCCCGCTTTTCCAGTCCAGATGCACTTCGGCAGCAGCGCCAAAGAAGATGCGGTGGCAATGGTGCGGCAGATCTCGGAACTACTGGCCTGTGGCCAGCTTGCGCGGTGTGCTTCACTCGTAAAGTGAATATGGAGTCGAGTGCCATTGCCAGAAGCGCAGTAAACTCTCTCCGCATCCGAACATTGAACTGTTATTCTTCCCACAGAACTATCAAAATCCACGTTGCTTCGACCAAGTTGAATAAGTTGAAACGCAAATGCGGTGTCATCAAGTTACGCTAAATATATATATTTCCTCATNTGCTTCGACCAAGTTGAATAAGTTGAAACGCAAATGCGGTGTCATCAAGTTACGCTAAATATATATATTTCCTCATAAAGGAGCGTGTTTATCGCGAGACCAAAACAAACCGAACGGCATTGTTTTAACGCGGATAGGAATTCAAGGGGCTATTATGATAAAACTCAGCTATGTATTTATTGTTCTCAGATACTGAAAATAATATCTCCGCATTTATTTTCAGATGGTAAANTGATAAAACTCAGCTATGTATTTATTGTTCTCAGATACTGAAAATAATATCTCCGCATTTATTTTCAGATGGTAAAACATTATAAGAGGATGAACTTGCGGCAGCGGGAGAATGAAGCAATGAAACGAGCAGTGACGTCTGTTGAGGGGAATGTGTCATTACTACGAGGAAGTCAATTATTTAAGGTACCATACGTAACCTCGTATGCAAAAGTTCAGGGAAGAAGAAATTAACTTTACGACTTGCAAGATATAGCACCTGCGTCAAGGAAGGGAGCATCTTTACGCAATCACTTGCTGATAGCGTGAAACTTTTAGAAAGCCGTAGATTTGGCCTGGCTCAGAAAGAACTTCGTCTGCCATCATAATCATATTCTTATGTCTTGAAATGTGACATTGAGGTACCGAATTCTTGGAATGAGAAGAAAATGGTGGGGGAAAGATTGGTGTCTTGGGTCTTATTTTGAGGAAGCCTGGAGGTCTGTCTGAGGCAAGAGCAGCTGGTGTTAACAAAGAGGCTGTTATATATTATTTCTAATTTCTGGACAATGTACATATATAATATGTATCCATACATATATGTATGGATGGTACATATATAATATGGCTCCATTTAAGCAATCGGCCACCCAAAATAAGAGCACAGAGAAGGGGAAAAAAAGTAATTGGTCTGACAAGTGTCGAGAGGGGAGAAAACATTATCGTCGTCGCATGCTTCAATGCTGCTGGATCATACATCCCGCCACTAGTCATTTTCAAGGGAATACTTCAGCGTCTGGAATTCACGAATAATCTCCCTAACGGATCAGTTGTCGCCATGAGTGAAAGTGGGTACATCAACAAACGAACATTTCTTAAATACCTTGATCACTTCAAAAAACATCGAGTACCAGGAAGAGTACTTTTAATTTTATATGGCCATATCTGCGCTCTCAGCTACTATTAGAAGCCATTTACCCTAAAAGGTGATTGAATTAGCAGCCAGAAATGTGATGTTCGCTATCATGATAAAGTGCGTTGTAGCTGAAGGAAGGAAGTAATTAATCTGTTGGGAAATGCTTGTAAATTAATTTTGGAATTAAGAGAAGNGTGCGTTGTAGCTGAAGGAAGGAAGTAATTAATCTGTTGGGAAATGCTTGTAAATTAATTTTGGAATTAAGAGAAGGAAGTACTACTCGTAGAAACTATTAATCTATTTAATAAGGCACATAGGGTACATTTTTAAATTCACATTTCTTTTTTNAAGTACTACTCGTAGAAACTATTAATCTATTTAATAAGGCACATAGGGTACATTTTTAAATTCACATTTCTTTTTTCCATTGCTGTCCTGTGTACACGATTTTTGAATATTACACTTGTTTCAACTATGATGTACTGTACTCATTGCTATCCATATTGCAGTCGTTTTCAATGAATTCAGCACAATTATCGAAAAAGCGCCACATGACGAAATTTGTAAAAAAAAAAAATTGTCAATGAAACTGTAATTAACACGCTCTGGCTAAAAATTTATCTATCGAAGAGAATATTTAATGTTAAGTATGAACATGCCCAGTTTTATTCTAGATCTTCAGTTACCGGAGTGCAATACAAATTTGGATAGCTTAACAAAAAAAATCTTGAGAGACATGATTCGGTTTCCTTGAAATTACTGACCAACACCGTAAACCTAGACCCACTTCGATCTTAAGGAGTATTTTTATAGTTATTTATATTGTTGGCAAATTTATGAATAATCAATACTTCCGTACNCCACTTCGATCTTAAGGAGTATTTTTATAGTTATTTATATTGTTGGCAAATTTATGAATAATCAATACTTCCGTACAAACCATTCACACAAAGGTGCAAAACATTTTGTAACGGCAATAAATCTATGATAGGAGATTCTAGAGGTAAAGTACATTTTTTTTTTTCATGCCACAAGAATTTCCTCTTCGTACATACACATTTGGAACGTTGAAGTCTTGAGTTATCAATTATAATTTGGTCATCGCTCCGAAAAAAAAAAGTGATAAAAGAACTTAATGTCTCGGAGACCACTTTGTTGACACCGTACCAGTGAGATGAATTAAATTTAATAATGTTCAGAAGTTTATAAGTTATGACAATACCGCCAGGTTCTCGGGCAGAAATGTAGGAAATGTCCTGTTTTTCTCTAGTGTACGTATTGCACTGTAATAATAATGTATTAAATTATCTTTTGGTAAATTACGTGTATATATATATATATACATACATACACACGAGGATTATTCGGTAAGTAAGGGCCGCTTTCTTATAAAACATAAACCATTACAGATTTTTTCAAAAACTTTTTTTTATTGAATTCCATACNGGTAAGTAAGGGCCGCTTTCTTATAAAACATAAACCATTACAGATTTTTTCAAAAAACATTTTTTATTTAATTTCTTAAATGTTTCTCTATTTTTCTACATAGTTTCTATATTTGTTTAAACATTTGTCATAACGTTCTACAAGCTTTTGTGTGCCTAAGTCATAGATGTCTGCCGCCTGTGAGGATAACCAGTCTGTAATTGCTTCTTTCACCTCGTCATCTGTGGCGAAGAGCTTGCCGCCGAGAAACGCCTTTAGGTAGCGGAACAAGTGAAAATCGCTCAGCGCCAAGTCTGGACTGTATATTGGGTGGTCAATCTGTTCCCATCCAAAATATCTGATCAGATTTTGGATGTGAATGGCAGATTGGGGTCTGGCATTGTCATGCAGCAACAAAACTCCAGACGTCACAAGGCCACGCCGCTTATTTCGTATTGCACGTCTAAGTTTAGTCAGGGTAGCGCAGTAAGCGGCTGCATTGATTGCTGTCCCTTGCTGCATAAACTCGACTAACACGACTCCATGTCTGTCCCAAAACACGATTGCCATAAACTTGCATGTTGAGATTGTCCGCACAGTCGGCGGGCTGATCAATTGTTTCAAACATTTTGAACTGACACTGCAAACAGCACACTGCAACAATACCAATGCAAATGGCGTCGTTTGACGAGCAAGGCATGCCGGGAGTCGGCGCACATGCGCGTTACTATGTTCGCGTGACATTCGATTAGCTACGGCGATTCGGGCCTTATTTTCCGAATAACCCTCGTATATGCTACTATGCCACTAACAATGCNCACTGCAACAATACCAATGCAAATGGCGTCGTTTGACGAGCAAGGCATGCCGGGAGTCGGCGCGCATGCGCGTTACTATGTTCGCGTGATATTCGATTAGCTACGGCGATTCGGGCCTTATTTTCCGAATAACCCTCGTATATGCTACTATGCCACTAACAATGCNCATTCGATTAGCTACGGCGATTCGGGCCTTATTTTCCGAATAACCCTCGTATATGCTACTATGCCACTAACAATGCTACTAACAGCTCGCCCAGTACAGGCGTAGCGAGAATTGTGATGATTATATTCACGCGTGGGTAGTTGTCGCACTCCGCACTGTCTTAGACGCAATTTGGTAGTTAGGAAGTTACTATAGTGGGGCATACATATAAAGATAGACAGTCAGCCAGACGTCTAAACCTGTATTTCCCAGGAAAGTAAGCAAAAAAAATACATGAACCGAATGACACACAACGGTTCATATACAGTATACATGCTATTTACAGACATAATTTAATCACTTGCTCTAGGTAAGCTCACCACTGAATGCGACTGAATCGAGATATGTGTAGGCTACTAAGCAACGAGGCAGTGGAGTGAGATGGGAATGAAGCAGTTACGACAAGCAAGGAGTGGGGACATAAAAGCGAACGCATAGAGAAAAGCCGCACGCAGACCAACGGCAAATTCCCCCACGTGTCCAACATGTGACCCGCCAGGAATATTGCCCACTTGTCCACCGCAATTTCCTCTCTGAACGCGATGCGAAGCACCATTTATTTGAGGAGAAAACAACTTACGATGTCCGCTGACCTATTGAAAAGTAAACTTGACTTTATTTAATGGCAATATGTTCTGAGATATACCTTTCACAACCACATGGATGTGTGAGTGGGAACGATGCGTTGTAACTTAAATGCACAGTTTTTGGCTAACTGACGTCTACAATCTCAGCGAATTCCATTATAGTCTATTAACGGTTACCTCTAACTTCTCTATGCCCTGCTAACTTCTACTTTCAGGTTAACCAGCAACCAAAGCTTAACCAACAACCGACAGTTAAGCCAATGAGACATCGCGTAGTATTTGTGGACATTCAAGTGAATAATATTAAACATGAAAACAATATCTTACTAGGCTTTACCAACACGCCTATTTTATACTTTTTTTATGCAAATTAATTATAAATTAAATATTATGATTCGTAAATGTTGCATAAGTAAAAGTTCAATTTAATCGATAAGGTGATAATTTTGTCTTAACATAACCATAAAACGCTTGTGATACATGACATATTTAGGAAATAACCAAACACAGCAATCATAACGTGATTTTTCAAACGTTCGATTCAACAAGTGTGATGCTATTGCGAATAGACTAGGCATAGAATACCAATTGCCAGGAATGTCAACTATCACTTGTTCACAATTACCTGATAAGTTTAAATAAACTGTTAAAAAGAGAGTACTTGNTTGCCAGGAATGTCAACTATCACTTGTTCACAATTACCTGATAAGTTTAAATAAACTGTTAAAAAGAGAGTACTTGCCCTTTACAACATATATTTTAACTCAATAATTATATCTACTGTAATATTACCAGTAAATCATGAAGAGTAGTTCGGCCCTATTTTTTCATTGAAAACGTTTAAACTCTAAATTCGAAGAAGTGGAAAACCACTGATTCGCAGTGAAATTCAACTACTCGAATCAGTGAAAATGTCTCCACTTTTAATCAGTCGAAAACCACTTGCTGATTCAGTGAACGAATTTCACTGATTGAATGAGTAACCTGAAACAATTTCACTGATTGAATAAGTGACGGCCAACTGCGGCAGCGAATTAAATATTGTTTGTTATTGAATTTAGCCGAATAATTACGAAAAATAACAAATTTACGATAGTTTACTATTTACATTGCGCAATTTACCGTAATCTAAAAAAGTAAAAAAATTGACACAGGTGGCAGGGGTTGAACTCACACACCCATGCCAATGCACCTGTAGACAGTTTCCTTACCATTTGAACTACTAAGTTATATATATATATATATATATATTTATTTATATTTAAACTACATATAATGTAGTGAAGAGAGTGCATTTTAAGAGTCCTGACATCGCCAATCAAACTAAAAACGAAAATAAAGGGCATACAATTTAAAACCACTCTCTTTTGAATGAAAAACTTAAGATACATATATATTATCAAAAACTTAATATATATTTCATCGAAAGAAAGTAATTTTAAATTGTGTGCCCTTTCTTTTCGTTTTTAGTGTAATTAGTGACGTTAGGATTGTGTAACAGAATAGTACATATGAGTGCACTCNTTGCCAGGAATGTCAACTATCACTTGTTCACAATTACCTGATAAGTTTAAATAAACTGTTAAAAAGAGAGTACTTGGCCTTTACAACATATATTTTAACTCAATAATTATATCTACTGTAATATTACCAGTAAATCATGAAGAGTAGTTCGGCCCTATTTTTTCATTGAAAACGTTTAAACTNGTAGTTCGGCCCTATTTTTTCATTGAAAACGTTTAAACTCTAAATTCGAATCAGTGGAAAACCACTGATTCGCAGTGAAATTCAACTACTCGAATCAGTGAAAATGTCTCCACTTTTAATCAGTCGAAAACCACTTGCTGATTCAGTGAACGAATTTCACTGATTGAATGAGTAACGTGAAACAATTTCACTGATTGAATAAGTGACGGCCAACTGCGGCAGCGAATTAAATATTGTTTGTTATTGAATTTAGCCGAATAATTACGAAAAATAACAAATTTACGATAGTTTACTATTTACATTGCGCAATTTACCGTAATCTAAAAAAGTAAAAAAATTGACACAGGTGGCAGGGGTTGAACTCACACACCCATGCCAATGCACCTGTAGACAGTTACCTTACCATTTGAACTACTAAGTTATATATATATATATATTTATTTATATTTATATTTAAACTACATATAATGTAGTGACGAGAGTGCATTTTAAGAGTCCTGACATCGCCAATCAAACTAAAAACGAAAAGAAAGGGCATACAATTTAAAACCACTCTCTTTTGAATGAAAAACTTAAGATACATATATATATTATCAAAAACTTAATATATATTTCATCGAAAGAAAGTAATTTTAAATTGTATGCCCTTTCTTTTCGTTTTTAGTGTAATTAGTGACGTTAGGATTGTGTAACAGAATAGTACATATGAGTGCACTCTCGTCACCATATTATATGTAGTTTATACAAAGCAATATGATGATTGTATGAAAACGAAATATGACAGGCGTAAAAATGGAATAAAAGACTGAATGTTCATGTTACCTCGTAAAATGGTGTTTTGAATGACGAAACACATTTATAATGTATTTCGTATTCGTTTTATTAGCTTATTCGTTGTTCTTTCACTTGCAACACGTAGTTAACGGCCATTTTTACACGTTGTTTGAGGGCTATTTTACACACTCTTTAACTGAGCCATCAGTCAAAAAACAAATCACTGAAAAACAGCGAAAAAAAATGGCCTATGAATCAGTGGGAAAATTTCGCTGCCTCAATAAGTGAATAAAGAAGGAATTTTTCACTGATTCATCAGTTAACTTCACTTAAGTGACTGTTCAGTCAGTAAGGTACTGTTAACAGATTGAAACAGTGTAATTCTCACTGGTTCAGAATTAGAGTGTAGTTTGACCTTACGTAAAGTGATATCTTTTCTTTTTTTGTATTTCATTCAAGCGAGATGGAATAATGGTTCACATTGGCCTCGAATTCGGGATTAGCCAGGTTTGACTCCCGGTCCAGCAGCAATCCTAATTACCGTTATCAGTAATATTACCGACATTGTGCCAGGCGAACGCCAAGAAAGATTCCTCAATGCAGTCCCTCGCCACTTTTTCCCCCCAGTCTTCATCTTCCGAGCACCTGGTACCTTCTCTTAATGACCGTTCTCTTGAACAGACGCGAAGACATACTTACCGTCACACTTTTCTTATATCCACTAGGTTAACAAATGCCGTAAAAAAAAGAGCGAATGTTTTTTTTTTTTTAATTTTACAGATTCTTTTAACAAATACTTTATTCTTTACGATCGTGGTAATACAAAATTTCTACGTGCTTTAGAAGGACGTACATTAAATAGACTGAAAATACTAAGCATGCTATTGACGGTAATCAATAAATATTCAAAGCAACTGCAGAAGCGCCGAGGCGGCACAATTTACAACTTTTCTTAACGTGATTAACTCTTCACTCCACGACAATGAACGAGGGCGGAAGACTTAGTGACTATTTGTTTGGGAATATTTCTCTTTGCTCAGCTTCTCAAAAGTTTCCGTAAAAACTTTAGGTCTCACGACACAATTCAGGGAGCATGTTTATAAAGTATTTTCTCTTGTCATGGCTTCTGACGTAA
The DNA here is from genome assembly GCA_002778355.1 of Clitarchus hookeri. NCBI lineage: Eukaryota > Metazoa > Arthropoda > Insecta > Phasmatodea > Phasmatidae > Clitarchus > Clitarchus hookeri. The sequence continues at coordinate 86,378 of NQII01006897.1, read as the reverse complement.
ACAAATATTGGTAAAAATTATAATAAAATTTTTTTAATATGTATTTTTCTATTCACACCGCTTAGCCAAAGAGTAAAGGCTATGTACGGCAAAGTGAGCATTTCTGAAAGCCCCACGTAAGATCTACTTGTTTCCACGTTGTGTATCCTTCCACCGCATGTAAAATTAACATTGCCACGGGCCTCATCACTTTATTAGTACGTCGGTCAAGTGAAACTGAATTTATCAGAAAAGTAAACATTTTACATATTTGCTCATTCTTACAGCTATGTGCACGAAAAAAAAAAAAAACAGAAAGCAAAATAAATTATTTTATTATCTCCAAATGGTTGGCTAACACTTTTAATTCCACCTCCGTCGTTACCAACTTGACAGTCTGCGTGTCCGTTAAAATGTATGGAGGCAGGGACACCGACATTTTTGATAGGTTAGTTTCGAAAGTGCTCACATAACCACGAATAGCCTATACTCAAGATTATAGAGGCGAAATGACCTTTCAATCCGTCAACTCCAGCCGCACACGCCAGAAAAATGGCGGCGCTTGCCGGAAACATGTCGGAACGCCGTTCGCCCATCTGCGCCCGGTAACTCTCTTGCCAACCGGCCACACGTGGTAGCAAGTCAGACACAAGGGCCCGTCCCTAGAGCTTCGCTACAGCCAATAAGAGAATGGCCGAGCCCTCATCAAAGGAACCGCCTCGCAAGTTCGTCTCTGTGTACTTGTTTGCTACGTCAATATACTNCCAACCGGCCACACGTGGTAGCAAGTCAGACACAAGGGCCCGTCCCTAGAGCTTCGCTACAGCCAATAAGAGAATGGCCGAGCCCTCATCAAAGGAACCGCCTCGCAAGTTCGTCTCTGTGTACTTGTTTACTACGAGAATATACTTTTTTTTTTTTACGCAAAACACGTACGAGTAAGTTATTTTCGACATTGGATACAGTGCACTTGTTTTATGGTTCTGTTAAGACTTTAAATATTGAACAAAAACTGATTATGTAGTATATTCGTAGTTTATTCACACTTTTTGAATCAAACCTTTGAAAAATCATCCCATATATGATGTGTTTGGTTGTTTCCTAAATATGCCAGGTGTCAAGCACATTACACTTCTGTTGACATGAAATTATCTTATTTTCGTTTCAATTGAACTTTTACCAATTACTTTTCTTTAAATTATAATATTTCATTAATTACTAGTATGAATAAAACCAGGCAGAAGCTAGGTGTGTTGGTAAAGCCTGGCAACAAATAGTTTCATGTGAAATTTCATAACACAGAGTGTGCAGGAATGCGGTTCATTGTCCCGTTGCCACAATTTTCAAGGCGTGCTTAAACTTTGATTCCATGAGGCGGAGGAATATCCTGGAAGTAGAACCTTAGCAGTGCTTCAGAAAAAATGTGAAATAATCGTGAAGGGACTATGAACATAAAATAATACAATACTCACATTGTCTACCTCAACTACAGCTATGATTGAAAGACCTTGTTTAGAATAGTCCGCGAATGTGTCAAAGGATACCGAAGTGGTTATTGGCGTACCTGACCCTGTGACGTCACGGTTCACTTCGTCATGTTTGTATGTCCTGGATCCGCGGTTAATTCATTAAGTTCAGCTTTGTCCGCGGACACGTCATAAACTCGATCTCACGATAAAAGCAAAAATGTATATTTTAGTGTNAATTAAGTTCAGCTTTGTCCGCGGACACGTCATAAACTCGATCTCACGATAAAAGCAAAAATGTATATTTTAGTGTGATAGAATATTGAGTACACGCCAAGTATACGACAACAAAAAACTTGAATAAAAATATTTTTTTTAACAACACTCTACGGTAGTAATGTTTGCGTTTGTGGTAAAGGTAAATTTTTTAATAATTTACATGAAATCGATAAATATCGAAAGTGTATATTACTATGAAAACGCATAAAATAAACTCTTTAATTCTTAAATAAATTAACAGTTATATTATATATTGCAAACCCCTTTAATAAGTGCACATGTGATATAAATAGAAAAAAATACTTTAAAGAACATTCAAATTCCTGAGATTACTGCTCTATGTTATCATTTTCCGTAAGTTCACTTTCGAAACACAGCAACGTTGACACGTGTCTGCATATATGTCCTCGATACGTTAGGGGACAAGGCCAGTTTTAGATAAGCTCGGAAATGTACAGCCATAATACTGCCGTCTTCACACTGTCACTGGAATTCTCAAATGTAATGAAATCATTATTTCGGCATGAATATGGTAACACGTGATTATCCAGTAGCAGTTTCCATGTTTATGATGAGTGTCACGTCATGAACAAACAGATTTATCGCGCTGTTATTACTCGTAGCCTGTGTGTTATAATTTTGTCTATGTCTTTTATTCCAAAGGTCAGAACTCACTGAATTCTACCTATTTGCAAAAACAGATTATCACGGTTGCGTATGTGGTAGGAGTGACGCTCGAAGATAATGGGAATATATATTTATATATATAAGATCCATATATACTCTTAAAATAGCGGCACCTATCTTATGTGTCGTAACTACCATCTAAATATTGTTAAAATTGAGGTTAATACCAAACAGAACTACTTGTATTCCTGTCTGTGAACGTATTTTCTACTGTAAATATGGTTACTGCAGCAGATCACTGCATTCCCTCTACAAAACAAATCGTACCTCCAACAGAACACCTTGAACAATATTTGAATTGTTCCCACTATATATATATATATATATATATATATATATATANGCAGTGGCAAGCGCTGCCACACCACACGCGTTCTCCGTCTTGGATTACGTCAGCGCCGTCCGTTCGCTGCAAGGGCTCCGCGCCAAGTTCAAAACGCGCGCGGTGCGTTCGGTGCCTGTAGCACAGTAGGGGAAACGTTTCCGACCACAAGTTACTGCATAAAAAAAATGGTCATCCTGGCGTGGCCTACCATCCCTTAAAGTTAATGTATTGAATTCCCAAACATTCTGTATATCTAGTCGACACAACGAAAACACCACAGACTAATGTAGAGGCTAGGTCAGCCAGAAAGACATAGAGCCTGTACACAAAAAATGAATGAGACACAGAAGACAACACTTGCAAGAAGAAAAGGATTTATGTAACCAAATGGTGACGTGTTAAGGCAGACTGCATATTCTGTTACTTTTGGCTCGTTATGTTTGTTGCGTGATTATCTACGAATTTATTTTTACGTTAGGCCTATCTGTTTACAACGCCAAATCCTAGCTTCTTAGTTTTTATTTAATGAATTTATTTTCTACAATATACGATTTTTCNTATCTGTTTACAACGCCAAATCCTAGCTTCTTAGTTTTTATTTAATGAATTTATTTTCTACAATATACGATTTTTCTGTGACATACAACATAGATCAGCTATGGAGTAAGTTCAAAATTTGACTTATTTCGTCAGCATAAATTAATCAAAGAACACAGCAAATAATGTGTTTTGTGGAAACAATTTTTCTGTTGAGATTTATGCACCTAAACTTGAGAGAATAGCACTTTTAGTGAGGTGGTTATCTGAAAAAACAAATTGAAACTTATTTTGTACTTTTAAAATATATAATTTACAAAGAATATTTTAGTAATAGTGTAATAATTTTAGTTTCAGCACAGAATCATTTTCTGCGTGTTTTACAATTATTTGTTAAATTATGGGCGGTAAAATTTGTTACTGTAAGGCGTTTCCGGGAAGACAATTTTTAAAACTTTTTTCCATATTTTATAGTCTTGAGTTTTTAGGAGATGTGAAAGTTGTTTTCTGAAAGAAAAACAGTTTTTCTCTGGTGGAGCATTTATGTTGTGTATCGACCTAATAACGTCTCCCTTTCCTGTGCAAGTCCGTATTATCCACGAGCATGATTCTGCATCGCGATACACTCGACTTGACAAGGCGCCCACGAGGGAAGGAAGAAAAGAAAGAAAAAAAGAACATAACCACGATGATCACAACAAAGAATAAGAAATGTGGTTCTCCCCCGTACACGGTTCAGGCTTGATTAATCTTCACAGATGACGAACCGTGAACATATGAAATTCATTTCTTTTCCCTCACTCCCTCTTTATTTCTGCTTTCCTTTTTCGTTCCGCAATGTGGAGCAACTTTGTTCTGGCTAGGCAACGGGCAGTTCGTCCTCGCCATCCAGGTGACGAAATATGACTGCCTCCCTCCTTTTTCCTTGACAATGGGATGTTCCATCGCGTGATCGGGATATGAAAGGACGATCCGTAATAAACGTCGTGCTTTTTTTTTTTTTNTGAACCGATCACGCATCCTTTCAATATTTTTTATACTTGCTCGTGTAAAGAGGGAAAGATAGATTTGAAACTAGGTACGATTTGTTCCTCCGGCGTGGCGAGACAGCGTTATTGGGGGAATCTTAAGGTTTCACGCCTCATTGATCTCAGACAAAGAGAAAGCTTTGATGTCTCGGAGGAAAAAGAAGCTGTGCGCGTCTTCCTTGCAACTTGATTGCGAATGAATTAGAAGAAGTCGTGATCAAACACGTCTTCTCTCACCAAAACGTAGAAAGGTTTCGCGCCTGCAAGAGTCACTCATGGCGTAAAAACTATTTCTCAAATAGAGACGTTCGTCGTTAAATAACTTATTGTTTAGTGGTGTAATTATTTATTTTTATTTAATTGTGCGTTGTTGTACTTGAACTTAAAATCCTCCTGTGGCAAGTATGTCTTAAATTTTTCGTTGAAATATATAAACACTAAATGTAGCATGGTAGAATTTTATTTTTTGACGATAACATTGCGATAACAATATCAAAACAAAAATTACGTATAAATTTAAGAAATGGTGTACCTCTATATACGTACATTTTATCTATGAGCCATCAATATCGATGCAACACAGCATATAGCGAAGTGATTTACCTCAACGTCAGCTGGTTTAACTAAAATATTACGTATGTGATTTTCTTAAATATGAAAACTCAATGAATATAAATTTATAAGGGTTTAAATAAAGTAAGAAAATTTAGGATGATTCATCTTTAATCCCCCCNAAAACTCAATGAATATAAATTTATAAGGGTTTAAATAAAGTAAGAAAATTTAGGATGATTCATCTTTAATCCCCCCTCCTCACACTAAGCTAGATATCAAACTAACCACGCCACAGAATTCGACAAATAAAAAACGATATTTTTTACAAAATATAAGATAGACGCTGTTCCTTTGCTCCTTTCGTTTCTTTATTTCCTTGGACTGGCATCCACAATGTTTAATGTTAATTTTCCCCGGCTTTACGAGAACAATTGGTATGATTTGGCGGTTTTTAANGACTGGCATCCACAATGTTTAATGTTAATTTTCCCCGGCTTTACGAGAACAATTGGTATGATTTGGCGGTTTTTAAAATGTCGACTTATTTCATTTAACGCCTGCTGGTTATCCATTTATCGATCCTCTCGCATCGGTAAGAAGTTGATAAATACGAGACACCTTTAGGAGAGTATAGTGACCTAAGAGAATGGCAAAAAAATGGCAATGCTAAATAATTTGTGTAAGTTTGCGGTAAATAATAGTGTCTTGGAAGAGACAACGCATACGTTCAATGATAGCCTTGGTATGTGTATGAAGAGACGCTTCTTGAATATGGTCGAATAGGCTTTTCTGGAAGCAAGTTTGGTATAAATTTTTACGTTAACTCTAAGTTCCATAATTCTTTAACATTTTAATTAAGTACAGCTAAGATTACAGGCAATTCTGATACAGTGATAAAAAAAACATTTAACTTATTATGTTAAAAAAGCAAAAAATGTTGTTGCTACTTAGTTGAAATTACTTCGGAGACTTTAAGTTGCATAAAAAGTATGATTTTATATGGGAGGAAAGCATTTAAGTAATGCGAACTAAACAGGAAACAATTTTATTTTCATTTCGACTACATACATAAATAATAATTGTTGAAAAACTTATCTGAAATATGCATCTGTAATATCTTTGCTAACAGCATCATGGTAAATGTTCACTCAAGATATTTATAAGTAATATTTTATTGAATACCTAAGTCATAGGGTTATTGTGATACATTATTTGAGGTTATTTTGAGACAGGAAAAAGGGTAGTTGTGAGACATATGGTTTATTGGGTTTGTTGCGATACACGCACTCGGCGCGTTCTGAAAACTATGAAAATGCAATGATCACGTGATAGCCAACGTAGTTCTTCTTTGTTGGTCATATCTGCACTCGTAATGTTGCACTGGCCTTGGAGACAGTGAGGCCAAGAGTTCACTTAATACGCGTATTTTCAATGTAACTCACAATTGTAAAATTGAATACAATGCAATCAATGCGAGTGCGGCGTAATTTGAACACACCATCAGACAATATGATTGGTTGTTTCATTGTCGTCCTATCGTAGATGATGACAGTGGAAACTGTGGAGACTTCACTCTGGCCATGAAAAGGAGGAAGAAGAGGATGCACTTCATACAAAATGTTGTTACAATTCTGAGTGTTCTTTAGAGTGACTGGACTAAATTCAGACGGTGACAGACATCTAGATAGGTGGAGAAATATGTTCCTGTTATCAACTGACATTTTGGGAATCGTACCAGTTTCCAGTAGGTATTGTAAAGTAGCCAGATTTAAATATATAATTTAACAGAATGATTGATGTTTTTGAACGGTAACAGCTGGCTGCAAAAACACAAACAACATTTTTTCTGACTTGTATAATTTTTATATCATAAGGCGTAAACATTTTTGTCCCAAAAATAATACTTTTCTATATTTTTTGTTTTTGTATGATCTGCATTGTTAGCGCAATAACTGGACATTGTATAGCTTTAGAAATGTTTTTTATATTAAACGACGTCTTGAAAAATGTAGAAATTTGTTTCTTGTTAAATGTGTATAAACATTATCGATCGTATTTAATAAATTAGTGGCAGTCGTTTTAAATTTTTCGTAGGAGATACATTAGGTCCTATTTGTATCACAGTTTCCCACATTGCTGTCCTACTGATTGCATGATGCAAGCTCGACCATTGCACCACAGTTACCCTTGATGTGTATCAACCCTTACCCCATCAACTGGATAATTGTGAAAAACATTAAATTTTTTTCTGTCAATGAGTACTTAATTAAGTGACGTCTTGTTTAAAAGTATACTAAAATTAATAACGTTTTGGCATTTTTGTTGTGGTTATATCACCAATAATGTGTAAATGAAATGCAAATTTCGTCTTTTTGTTTTAAAATTATTCTGTTCATCCTAACTGTTTTATGCACGTTCACCATCGCAGATTTATGTTGTCATGTAAAACCATGAACAAGACATATAAAACACAAAGACCGAAAGTAAACCAAAAGTAGCTGCTGTCAAATGATGGAAATGATACTCAGATGGTCATGCAAAAGTAATTAGAGTCAGTACTTACAGACTATAAAAGACGAAACCAACAGAAATAATAACTAAACAAACGAAAATGAGAATAGTAAATACTGACATAAGAAACTATCTCTGGATAGCTCAAATAAGACGTCACTAACAACACAGAGACCAGGACAGATAGGTACTGCTTACGCACAAATAAGACGTCACAAACAGCACAGGGACCAGGACAGATAGGTACTGCTTACGCACAAATAAGACGTCACAAACAACACAGAGACCAGGACAGATAGGTACTGCTTACGCACAAATAAGACGTCACAAACAGCACAGGGACCAGGACAGATAGGTACTGCTTACGCACAAATAAGACGTCACAAACAACACAGAGACCAGGACAGATAGGTACTGCTTACGCACAAAACTGGGCGACACAATGAAGACGACAGAGTGGAACAAGATAGGTTTCTTACGGCGAAATAGTAGCGACGTTTCCAGAACTGGTATTAGTTCTTGTCTTCAGGCTGATTGGTTGTGAAGACTTCAGTTGTGCACATCCACAATAATAGTTTTTCATTTAATTACGTACTTCCATTGAAGGAATGATTAAAAAAAAACAACTAAGAGTGTAAAATAAATTCAACAATCGAAGCAAACATATTTCACAAACGTGAAGCTAGCCATGAGTTGTGTGTTAGAGTTTACCAATGCAGACAGCAACTTCTCAGGTTCTGATCTGTCACTTACTAGCCAATGACGAAGTGTCAGCGGTGATTCCCCGAGTTTACAAGCCGCAATGGCAGCCGCGACTGTTAGTGAACGAGTTGTGGCACTCCCCATACCTTGGTACCAGGGGAGAGGAGCTGGCAGGTTACACGCTGGCCGATGATCTGATCACGGAGAACCTAACCTGGACATCTTCCAACGTACGTCTCTGCGACCCATATAACGGAGTCGTGCTTGGATGCGAGACTAACCAACACGCTCATGCTAGGGGGATTCTAGAGGCGTAGTGCATTACTGAGGATTTTTCGAACGACCACTGTCTAATGTGGGGCGCAGCAAAACAGATGAAGTAGACACAAACCCAAAGACTTGTTGTATCCACAAAGAGGCATATTGACAGGTCTAAGGCCATGTACTCCAGAGCAATATGTGAGGCAGGTCCAGAGTGGACAGAGGTAATTACTAACCAATGTAGCATTTTTTGGTTGAGCCAACGTTAATCCAACCTTTGCGAGAAGATTGTGCTAGCTGTGGGAAATTAACGTTTACTGTGTTATATTCCTTAACTATCGTCCCATGTGAAATAACCAATGTAGTCATGGCAATGCCTTACATGCTTTCCAGTATGGCACATATTTCTTTTAAGCCTTTTGTTCAGTCAAAGATTACAACGTATAAGATTACGAGCAATGTCAATTTTTTTAATTTTTAACATTTTAATAATATAATATGTTTACAGAATGTTTGTAATAGAACGTTAATCCAACATAACAAATAATACCGACAACCAGCTGCATTGTTTAGAACATTGTCTCAACATCTCGAAAAATTAACAACATTAAAAAAAATACTTTTGGAAAGACTTCGTGTGCTGCGAATATTAGTATATTTTTATATTTAAGACGGTGTTTTATATTAGTGACTTTATAAGGCTGTTGAATGATGGCCGAACGAAAGTATGCATACCAAATACCGATAATAATTTTTCCAACAAATAACCAACACATTGCCAACAATGTAAAATTGTAATACAATATGGCGTGTATGATAAAAAACATAGCTTAAAAACAAAAAAAAATTATTTCATTAGAAATATAGGAATTCCCATTTTTGGCATTATGTTGGTTGAACAGTGTTGACCCAACTTAACATTATGTCCAGCCAATTACCAACCATTGTAATCCCAAAATTGACACAACATATAAAAAATTAAACATATTTCAAATGGAAAGGATCTCAGTTCTTGAAAAACGCTCGTAATTGATAAAAGACAAGGAAGGGGCATTGTTTACAATCAGAATGTTTTTCATACAATATGACTTACAATGTTTGCTGTACAGTGTTGACCTAACAGAAAAATATATACCAATTACTAACAGTATGTTTACCAACTTAATACGAAGCATCAACCAACGTATTTAATATTTAAAAACATTGCAGGTGGAGTTTAAATGCGAAATGTGGCGCAAATGCACCTGGCACCTGCGCGCGGCCGGCCGTCATGTTGTGATGCCACCCAAACGCCATCTTGGTTGTCAGTGACCTTGACTTTGACCCATGATCTTGACCTATAACCAATACCTTGGCTGATCTTGATAAAAATTGAATAAATTCATAAACATCTGCTTGTATATTACGTTACTGACTACTAATGCCATCTCGAATCCAGTTAACGTTGACGTTTGACCTTGAGCAGGTGACCTTTAACCTTAAACCCAAAAAACCCAAAAATTAAAAAACTATAACAATTTATAAAAATTACATACAATTTATAAAAAATTAATAAAAAACAATTTCTTTTTAAAAATATTACTAGAAATTATTCTGAAAAAGTGCTTTGAAAAATTTACATTTTCGGGCGGTTTCCAAGACACTATGTCCAGTACATGACGGACACCCTTCCATTCAATCACTTTGTATTAACATTCCCCTCTCCTACCCCCTCACCTATGCTCGTTCTGTCGAATGCACTCCACCTGCCAAATAGATTTTTTCGTTTGTAATTTGTTTACATTTTCAACACCTAGGTGGCACTGATAACTCCGACCAACATGTTATATCTGGGTGTCCTCCTTGACCTCACATCTGTGATCTTGACACCATGCCCATAACCTTGGATAACCTTGAACCCAAAAACGAATTCTAAATTTTTTTAGAAAATTCAAAAAACTCCAAAAAATATATGTATTTAGAAAATAAAAAATTTATTAAAAACCTGTTTTTCATCAATATATCGATCAATATCGCAATATTTCCAACAATCAGGACTGAAATCAATCAGCACCACAATCAGAAATTCACACCAATCCACGCCAATCCACACACCAATCTACACTAATCCACAACAATCCATACACCAATCTACGCTAATCCACACCAATCCACACACCAATTCACACCAATCCACACACCAATCCGCACCAATCCACACACCAATCAACACACCAGTCCACACCAATCCTCCTCCTCAATCCACATCATTCCACGACAATCCTTCGCAGCCTCCTCCAGAATTCACAGCAACACATGTCAATCCTTCTATCAATCCCAATCCTTGGATCAACCCCAATCCTTCGAAAAATCCCAATCCTTCACAATCCTCCTCCACAATCCACGGCAACCCATCCCAATCCTTCGATCAATCCCAATCCTTCGATCAATCCCAATACTTCGATCAATCTCAATACCTGAGATGAAACTCATCTCTGCAAACTGAAAGAACAGGAACATTCAATAAAATATCAAGCCATAATCTGCAGGCACATGCAGCTGGAAACGAAAAATTAAATGAACTCACACATCGAAATTATATTTATGTTTCTAAGCAATAAGAGTTATTGTTCCCAGTTCATTTCACCCAGTTTCAACACAGACAGGACAATGCGAATACATAAAAAAGCATGTGTTTCGTTTATACCTCAAGGCCATTAGTGTTACCAACAAACAGATTTTCGCAATGGGTGTTAATGAGTCACTAGACTATGAAGTGGTTTTCACTGTATTTAACATTTCCGTGTCTTATTGCCACAGGATTCGATTTGTAAGAATTAAAAATAACCGTAATAAACATTCTTTCTTTCCTTAATTACGTATATATCTCGTTAAAAAGAAATTAATAGACGCTCGGAAGGGAAGGTATGGGCAACTGGAAAGATATCCACTAGGCATTCGACTGTCTCATTTCCACTCTATTCCCAACAGCACCGTATATAGAGACATCTTTTTCTCCAGTGTCGTGTGACATAAACTTGGGCGTGAAAGAAAGAGGGGAACGCGAAAATGCAGGATACTGCCTTCACCCCCCCCCCTGCTCATATACCCCTCCAAAACCCTATTTTCCTTCTCCACGCGCGTCCAGGCCACGCCTTCGATGCTAACCTCCACCCCATCCCCCTCTTAAAGCCATCCCCTTCACGACCCCCTCTAGCAAGTATAAATTCTGGCCGTAAATTCCGATATAGCGGGCGAGCTGTTAACGCCGCCGGGCTGTCGTCTCCCCGCCAACGGACTTTATGGGCAAAATTTCAGAGTCCTGGCTCCGTTGCGAGGCGAGATATGGCTGCGAGAAGGCGCGAAATAAAGTTGGGATGCGTGCGAACTGGGCGGGGTATTTGCGGGTGCCGTGAAAAAGGGATGGTACAGCGGGGGGGTGCGGCACCAGAACCAGGGAGAGCGTGGGGGCAGAGGGAGAGCAAATCCCGCAGGGCGGTACCAGAGACTTGCCCCGAAGTCGTTAAATAAAGAAACGAAGAATAATAAAAGCGGACAGAAAATGAGTGCATGGGCCTGGCAAAAAAAAAAGTAAACGAATAAAAAAAGTGTGTAAAA